>JAQQRO010000155.1:0-10740 GCA_028454255.1 Halictus ligatus
GAAAAAGCTCGTGAACGATAACCCGTACAATATGGTGGAGCATTTAGTATGGTGGACGGAGTACGTGATTCGCCATAAAGGTGCTCCTCATCTTCGCTCAAATTTAGCTCATCAACCATGGTACCAGCGCTGCGATATGGACATTGTGGCCTTCTTAACGGTCGCAGCCTTTTTAATCATTTCGAACATAACTAGTGCCATTGCGAAATATGCTGTGCGCTCTTACAATCATTATCGATGGATGTCCACACAGAGCAAGCAAAAAATTATGTAGTTAAAAGTAGGCAGACCAAAAGTTGAAATATCTGATGATCTAAAAACCGCGTATCAGTGTAACAATGTATTTACTGGTTTTATTTTTTACGGGTTTCGTGGAGAACTGTACTGATCGACTCAGTGATTCCGAACTTTGCCAGTGTTAGTAGTGTTTAGCAGAATTGTTCAAACAGCGCTATGATTGACTGATTCGCCTTCTTGGCCTAGTAATATGAACATGTTGGATAAAACAATCTTTTTTATTTCTCTTAGATATTGGGTAATGTTAACGCTTAAGTGATGCCATAGTTCTAACTAATTGTATATATATTTATATATACAATATGTATATGTATTGTGTTTATATGTATATATATTGCGTGTATATATATATAGTAATATATTGTGTGTTGATATATAGTAATATATAATATATATGAGACTTGTTTTGTAATTTTTTTGTTATATAAAATATTTTTAAAAAGTATAGTCATTATTGTCGTTCTTCTTTCGCCATTAGTAGTCCGAAGCTTTTTATTTTCCATCCAAATCGCGCGACCGCAATAGTGTTTCGTCAGATCAGGGGAATTGACTCGAACTGAGGGGAGTGCAGTTATTCTCTCTCTCTCTCTCTCTCTCTCTCTCTCTCTCTCTCTCCGCCAGTACACTATTAGTCAGGTGACATTGTGGCGCATGCACTACAGAGACGAAACGCGTCACGTGTGCTAGCCTTGGCGGCAGCGTGGAGGAATAACCTAGTAGAAGGGGAAAGGTGGAGTGGGAGAAGAGTTCTAATCTAGTGCCACTGGCGCGAGTGGGGAATACGAGTACGCCTTTTTACGATTTCGTTTGCCATTATTATCACTAGGTTTACGGGACCCGTCAAATCGGCGGGTTATATCCTAGTTATCCAACTATCAGGAACGTCTTGAAGCTCTTTCGAGAAACTGGAAGTGTAGTGAAGAAGAAACGAAACGTTGTGCGTATAAATATGCGTATAAATATGTGTTGTGCATATATATATTTATGTATATATAATTCCATTTATTACATTTTTTAGAATATTATTAGGTATTAAAAATTTACCTGCATGCATTACGCGAGCCCGCGACTACTACGGGCTTAGACACTTAAGCGGTGAAATATAGTTTTTTGTTACAGTTATCGTAATTTCCAGATTAAAACGCTTGTTATCAGAATGTACAGTTTTTTACGACAGCTTTCCTGTTCCTCTATAAATTCTAATCCTGCTTTATGGCAAATTGTTTGACGTTTTATCCTGTCATAAATTGTTGAAACCATTTATTATTCTTTGGACGATCACGACATTCGTTTCCCGGGCAGCTTCTGCTATTATGTCAATATGAAGTTGTGACATCCTTCTGTGGCTTTGCGAATGCTATTGACAGAATTGAACTATATAGCGAACAATCTGACGACATTTCCCCCAGGAATTATTTTAGTTTTGCGGAGTGTTAATCACATTATTGTTGATTCACACATTGATAAGTATTGAAGCTTTCTTACATGGTGCTTTACAAGAAAATAGATTTTAGAGAACGTTTTGAATTCCTAAAATCGAAGTTTAAAGACGAGGGGTTTTAATCGCTCAAGTTTAAACACGCATAACTTTTGAACCACTGAATTCCTCATTTTAAAACTTCGATTTTTGGCAATACTTCGTCAAGATGTACAGGATCATATAGTAAAAGGATAAAAATGTATGGGTTGTCAAAGTGAAGTTTAACCATTTTTACTGTATCCGTTATATTAAAAAGTAGCAATATATTTTACAGTTCTATGTTATTACTAAACTACGGATTCCATGCATTTAAGACAAGAAAAGCATAGAAGGAGCACAAAACACTAAAAGAAACAGAAGAAAAGAAAGCAACAGTCACATTGCTGTCAAGGTAGTGAATTTATCACCACACATCGTACGTCACACATTAAAGCTATTCGACTTTCGTTCGTGGACATTAAGAAAGAAAATTGTTAATTTGTACTTGAGTTTCTAATCACGATGAATATCAGAGATAAAGAAACAAAAGTAACATTCGCAATATTTTTGAGAAATATTGCTTTGTGTAAAACTGCATGATTTTGATGAAAAATGACGTGTTACACAAAAACTAAACTCGCGAGAAAGTTCAAATCGAGTCAAGAGATAGAGGGGACTCTCCTCTACAGATCCATAGAGCTAATTATATTTTTATGTACTTCCTAATAGTTGTGAACGGTTGTTAAAGTTTGAAAATTGTGCTGACACGGGTACTTTGTACGCTCTATTTTTGTATTTCTGCAAAAAATCCATTATCTAGCAAGAATTTACGATACAGGAATGCATTCTACAGATATTTCTGGTACAGAAACCATTCACGGAAAGTATTTAGAAGGTTCATTGACAGCTTGTTCGCGACATGTTCGCGCCAGACGGCCATTGCAGCCTTTTCTCGACTCGCCAGGACCGTCGCTATGCGTAGTCAACGTTGCTACCACTCAAGCATGTCTTTGCTTACTATGCATCATTACATAGATTTTTTTTTGTCTTTTTGGGTGTCAATCATTACAAAAAATTATAAAAATACGCGTTATTTTTTACATTTCATTGTGGAAATGCTTAATAGAAAAAATTGAACAAACAAACTTACCTATTTCTGATGTAAACAAACTTAAAAAAGTTTCTGCCGTGCTTGACGCTTGTTCCTGGTATCCCGATTTTCAATAATGAGTGTCCAACAGTAATCAGCAAGCATTGCATATAAGTCTTTTCCATTGTAAATAAATATATATACTGGGTGAGGCGCTAGAAACAGACCACCTGAATAACTCGGCTGCTATTGGTGTTAGGAACAAATGCATCAGATGGAACTTGCTTGGTTTCGGGGGAAGATTAATCAGATGTTAGTAGTTTTTTTTTGTAGGTGGACGCGTAAAGGACATATGAAAGTTAACCACATTTGTTTTAATGGAATGTCTCATTTTTTATACCACAGATCGATACAGTATCAAAATCTGAGTATAAAAGCGTTGACCTTCATATGTCCTAAACCTAATAGTTAACGAGATATTGTCCAAAGGAGAAAGAAAATTATTTCGATAATATCTCGTTAACTATTAGATTTAATATATATGGTGGTCAAAACAGTTTTACTCAGAATTCGATAGTATATCGATTCCTGATATTGAAAGTAGGTCTTTTGGTTAAAAAAATTAAGGTGACCTTGAAATTTTTAACATTCGTGAAGACAAATCGTGAAGGTTTGTCACGTTCGGAGAACCGTTCAGCATACAATCAGGCGGCTTCTCTTACAATTTGGCGACATTCCCCATAACCAAAAACCATATCTACTTTCTCCGTTATTGAATAACGTATTTCGGAAACTAAAGATGCACTTCGCAGAGCAGAGATTTTCATAAACGACTAAAGTACAAGTGAAGCGTACAGCGTGATTCAATGTTTATTTACATTCAACGACCCAGAACTAGAGATTACGAGACAGAGATAAACTAATATCAACATCCAGAGGCGGCAAGGAAATGTGTATTATACAAGGTGGGGCAATAACTGTGTCCACTTTGAATATTGCCGTTACTTGTAATAATATGAGAAAATTTTGTATATAAAACACACGGTATAGGGGGGCATATTGTGACACAAACATTTTCTGCGTGGGTGGATGTATAGAGGAGATTTCAAGGTCACCTTGATTTATTTAAATGGAAAGACCTACTCTCAATATCAGGAATCGATATACTATCGAAGTCTGAGTACAACTGTATTGACCACCATATGTATTAAATCTAATAGTTAACGAGATATTATCGAAATAATTTTCTTTCTCCTTTGGACAATATCTCGTTAACTATTAGGTTTAGGACATATGAAGGTCAACGCTTTTATACTCAGATTTTGATACTGTATCGATCTGTGGTATAAAAAATGAGACATTCGCGTCAGCACAATTTTCAAACTTTAACAACCGTTTACAACTATTAGGAAGTACATAAAAATATAATTGGCTATATGGATATGTAGAGGAGAGTCCCCTCTATATCTTGACTCAAACTTGAACTTTCTCGCGAGTTTAGTTTTTGTGTAACACGTCATTTTTCATCAAAATCATGCAGTTTTACACAAAGCAATACTTCTCGAAAACATCACCCAACAGGTATTGCATATCTCGCAGAAAGTTTTATTTTGTTGGACAGTGTACTCAGACTTCAAACAGTAACTGTTTAATGGTGCATCCACTTGATTCGTTCACAGAATTACGGATAAATGATTTTTTAATCTCAAGTACGGTACTGCGTGCCGAGATCTTGATTTTGTAGCGTAGTGTACTACGATTAATGATGACTTGCTATAATACCCCACATAGACACCGTGACTCAGCAGCACATCTATTGGACTACTGATACTGCTCCTTCATAAAGCTCAACGTACGTAGATTTACGGTACTGTGCGATCCATTGATTAGTTGTTTCGCGACCAGCTCCGGCAGTCGATCGTTGAATCTCTTCGATCATGAGGTTCGATCTGATACTCGTGGTTTCGGTCATCGGCCTGCTGTGCATCGTGAGGGAAGCGGATCCAGCCAGGATCTTAGCGCTTGTCCCGACACCTTCTTACAGCCACCAGATCCCGTACCGGCGGTTATGGCTCGAGTTGCACGAACGCGGCCATGAAATCGTGCTCGTCACAGCGAATCCGATCCCGAACATGAACTCGACGACATTCAAGCAGATCGACGTCGCCGGAATGTACAAAGATGTCAAGGTCCTCGATTTTATGAAGCTCCGATTCGACAAGGTCGATTGGTTGACGTTCGCCGAAGATGAACTGTTTGAAATGGCCGACAATTTGGCCGAACATGTACTGAACCACACGGATATGAAACCGATCTACGCCCCCAACAGCAACGAGAAGTTCGATCTCGTTATGGTCGAGATGCTCGCGGTGCCCGCTACATACGCCTTCGCTCATAGGTTCAACGCGCCGTTAATAGGTATTTTTATTTACTTAAAATTTATATCCAATTTTACAATTGTAAATTACAAAAGAACGTACGGACGTTATTTTTTTGCTGTATTTTTAGGATTGAGCTCGCTGGGAATTATGACTTTGAATGAACACGTACTCGGAGGTGTGGTGTTGCCGTCGCACGAGTACACCTGGGAAATGGAGGCGAACGCGGGCACAAATAAGCCATTTTGGAGGAGGCTACTGAATTTCCTTAAACTCTCGAGGTTCTTGTACATAATTCATCGTGATCTCTATCCTCGTCAGCAGAAGTTAGTGGAAAAGTACTTCGGGACCGATGTGCCTTCGCTGCTCGACATACAGAAGAACACCAGCCTTATATTCGTCAACCAAGCTGATGCCATAGTGCCAGCACGACCGAAGCTTGCGAACATGATTACCTTCACCTCTTTTCACGTCGAGAAGAAACAGCCCCCATTGCCTGAGGTAAACAGGGTGATCCTTCTATGTCAGGCCACCTAAATATCTCTTCAGGTTAGTGTAATGCAACAAATATTTGTTACGTAATGTGCATGGTGTCAATGGACAAATATCTAGTAAGAATATATTTTTCCAGAGGTCATTCTCTTCTGAATTCTCAAGGTCATCGGTGCTTTTTGATCCGTAACTACATTTTTGTTTATTGCATCATGTAACTGACCCAAAAAATACATTCAGATATGTATAATAACATGATCTTGAAATGACCTCGGTCTTCGAAAATTCGAGTTTAAAAAGTAGTTTCGAAAAAAATATTCATGCGAGACATTTGGTCCATTAGCACCCTGCACATTACGTAATAAATATGTTTTGCATCACAATAACCTGAAGAGATATTCAGATGGCCTTACTTCGAATAACTACCCTGTATGATATAATCTGTTACTTACATAAGGAAATTAATCTTAATTATTAGTACTGAATCCACCGTATAAATTTATTGCAAAATTGTCAGCAGATCTAAGGCTTCGAAAAGTGCTGATCTCTCAGTTTTTAATTGACTGAATTTGTGACTTCGGTTTTGCGAGAGTTTCGGTCTCTTTTTCCATTCATTTTCAAATAATATTTTTACCTGTTGTTAAAACTGCAGAAAATTTAGGAAAATAGTTTAGACGCTTAAAAACACGTGTAAAGTCCTCTTAAAACAAGGAAAGATTTTCAAGATTGTACTTAAGCTGATAACACGAGAATAGAATAAAAAAATCAGATGATTATCTTTTATATCTTGGTTTTTAGGATCTGAAACGGTTTATGGACAACGCGACCGAAGGGTTCATCTACTTCAGTTTGGGCAGCAACGCTAGGAGCTCGGACATGCCTAAAGAAACCCTACAAGTTTTTCTAGACGTGTTCGCCAAATTGCCCTATAAAATTGTGTGGAAGTTCGAGAAGGACATGCCCAACAAGCCCGATAATATATTCGTTGGAACATGGTTCCCTCAGCAGAGCATTCTTGGTACAGTCTCATGTTTTACCTAACTTCTCAGCTTTCCAAGCGATTCACATGATATTGATTAACATCACGCGGATCTATGTGCAAAAAAACAATTGTTTGTATCTATTGCAACGAACAGGAGCCACTTACAATTTCATTTTTTTTATTAATAATTTTAGTAAGTCGAAAGTAAATTATTATTATACGCCTAATGTTAGTAGGTAAATAGTAAATGATCAAAGTCATTGTCATCAAAGTGACAGTAATTGTGCGTATTGTTGTCTTCAGAATCTCGTAACAGAGATTTCTTCTTATAACATTAAAAACAGGTTACATATAACAAACACGGTATCAGAAACAAAAACACAAAGATCACAATTTTGAGATTATGGTATCTTATAAATTTTTTTGTGTTTTTAATTCTTGCCTTGGTCGATGACGCTGGTACTTGAGAAGGTGAGGATAAATATTGAATGATTCAAGAGTTGAATCATCGATTTATAACATGTTACGAACCTGTCTATAGCTTTTAAGCGATCTTGAAAACAGCCTTTTATACAGTATCTCTTTTTCGTTTGATATTTTACACTATTTATAATCCTAATAAAGGTATTTAGATAGTCAATTTCTCGTGAATTTTGTGTAGACATTAACGTTTGGTTATTAACCATGGAAAATTGTTGTATAGCACACCCCAATATCAAGATGTTCATCTACCAAGGAGGTCTGCAAAGTAGCGAGGAAGCAGTGCACTTCTCGGTGCCATTATTAGGATTTCCAATATTGGCAGACCAGGATTACCAAGTGCTCAGGATGGAAGCTCTTGGTGTCGCGAAATACATGGAAATCACGACTGTCAGGAGAGAAGAGTTGGATGCAGCCATTCGGGAGATTATAAATAATAAACAGTGAGTACACACAGTTTTTACGAGAACGTATTTTCTTGTACGAATTACGGTAGAGCCTCGTTTATTGCACGGAATCCTCGTTCGTTGCATATTCGCGATTCCCACTACGAGTTGCTAAAAGTTTTTGGTTCAGCTGTGACACCATGTATAAATTTAGTTTACAGTGAAGCAATTCAAATGAATAGAAATAGTAATACGAAAAAATTCGTATAATAATCAACACTTTATCGGGCCTAGTCTCCGCAGACCCGCGATAAGATAGAGTGAACAAGTTACCGATAACATTAGGCGATAAATGGTTTCACGTGCCGCAACTTTTCGTTTTTATATGAAAATATTTTTCGCTGGGAAAGAGCTCATTGGAAAGAGGAAGGTTCAATGCATCGCGCTCTGGTCATGAGCTGACGAAGTTACGCAGATATTTTGTAATATAAATCTTAGAAATAGGTTAAAAATTTATTATATGCATGCGATGGATTCCGAGCATATTTATGCCATTTGATGAGTTTTCATGATATCGCGGTGATCGCGCGTCCACCATTTTATGTTCGGTTTCGCATGAAAGTGTAATTTTATTCGCTATTTCTCAGGTACAAACAGAGGATAGTGGAACTGCAAAAACTCGTGAACGATAATCCATACAATATGGTGGAGCATTTAGCATGGTGGGCGGAGTACGTGATTCGCCATAAAGGTGCTCCTCATCTTCGTTCAAATTTAGCTCATCAACCATGGTACCAACGCTGCGATATGGACATTGTGGTATTCCTGACGATCGTGGCCGTTTCAATCGTTATGAACGTAACTGGTATTATTGCAAAATTTGCTGTGCGCTTTTACAATGGTTATCAAAGAATACCCACAGTGAGGAAGCTAAAAGTTAGTTAGTTACTAATCGATAGCGAACGAAGTTCGAACTTTCGATCTTATATCGGCATATCACTATAACAATATATTTATTGACTTTGATTGTTATGCGTATCGTGGCGAACTATACTGATGGACTCAGGGTTTTAGTAACTTGTCAGTGTTACCAGTGTTACTTTGTACGTCAACAATCAATTTATATACTATATATTTATAATTCAAGTATACTTTATATTTGTATACTTTATATTTATAATTCAAGAATGCAGTGTATGATTGACGGATTCTCCTTCTTGACTTAGTAACAAGAAGATGGTGAATTAAGCGATTGTTTTTGTTATAGCTTCGACATTAATTAATGTTAACGTTCGAATTATGTAATGATGTAAGATCTATTTGTACGCATGTACAGTGTGTAGTGAAATTATATGTTTGTCGTGGCTATCATGATTAATTCACAATACCTTTCTTGCATCAACTTCCACTAAACCGAGGGTGTAAAATCATTCTACAATAGTTGCGACATATAATTTCTTTACAAACTGTACTAGATGTAAATACGAACGAGGAAAATATTCATTTTCCAAAAAATTTTAAAAAATTTGGCAATTATGTAGAAATTGGTCCACATGATCATTTTCGATGACCTTGAAATATGTTAGCAAGGTCATCATTCTGAACAATTTTTATCCATACGTGTTACCGGCATCCTGCCTCTGTTTTTCAACGATAGCTTGACATCTCTAATCACGCTTATGCCATTTAAATTTCTCCCACATATTGTCACTTCAAGGTTGAACTGCGGCAATCATGGAACCAGTCACTTATGCCGTATGCAATATCGAAGAGTGTGTTATGCAAAACTATAACGCACTCCTTGACAATTGTTGCACTCGATTACTCAATGAATTAATAGGTTAACTCGCGGTCATCAATACAAATAAATGAGTTACCAACTAGTTCAATTTCTTTGTCACTTCAATGTCATTTTACTATAGATAGGGTGTCTAACTTGAAATTCGTACCATAATTTTTATCTATTATTAGTAGTAACTCATTTGGACGGAACTTAACCTTCATCATTACTATGAAGTAGACATTAGAATCGTAGACATTTGAATCTGTTTCCGATGATATCGACACACGATTCACGCATTGCTATCGTGATATAGTATAAGTATTTCGATAATCGAATTATTTAAAAATTATGAAAGAGATATGGATCACTTTATCATTAGTTACCACAGAACGAAATGATAATGTCTTAAGTTCAGCTACTTGAGAAACCAGACCGATTGCAGATATTTTGAATAACATGTAGAAGTGATATAACCGATGAGAAAAACTTAATCCCATTTGATTCGCGGCGAGATATTATTGTCAGAAAAGGAGTAAGATGTTATGTCCAGCAATGGAGAACAGTTCTAATAAAATGTAATTTAATATCCTTTTATAATAAACGAGTTTTTCTTTCGAATTTCTCCCTTTAAAATCTAATATTTCTTGCGACTTCATATTATTTTCAAAAATGAAATTGAAGATCAACGGGTGACACATTAGCACTATAGAAAATAGTCAAGGTGAATCGTAGCCTCAGACCTCTGCAAAGCCATTGAATTTTATCTGATACCAGATAATTGAACTCTAATCGTCCTATTACAATGATTAAAACCAGTCCACAGTTTTTAATATAGAACACGCTGATTGTAGATAATTTAGAACATAATCAATATCGCTGCGTGTTCCTTATTAACTTTTAAGGCATAACTTCACCTTGGCAACCCGGAAATTTTGAACTTTTTAATATATAATCCCGTACATCTTGACAAGAAAATACCAAAAATCGAAGTTTTGTAGCGTGGGGTTTTAACCTTAAGCACTCGAATGGCGACTGTAAGGTGCCGCTAAAAATTGTTATATCTGTATTCAAAATATTTATTGCATTATTAAATTTGTTTGTATTGAATAAATTACTAAACATTTCGGTGTTGTACTAGTAAATTTTTTGTTGTACTACCATTTTCTTATGTATAACATGAACAAAATATATATATAGAAGGGAAATATTCTAGGTCGGAAGAAATGTTTCGTTTTGCAGTTGAAACAGTGTTGAGTGAAAAGTGTTAACCGCTCAAATTTAAACACGCATAACTTTTGAATCAGTGAATTCCTCGCCTAAAAACTTCGACTTTGGCATTCCCAGCGAAGGCAAAGGGCCCGTTACCTGACGATGCACACAGCATGTTGGGGGT
>JAQQRO010000156.1:0-10707 GCA_028454255.1 Halictus ligatus
GACTGTAAACACGCTCGCGATAAATTGTAAACACCGATAGAAATTCTTCTCGTTTCGGTGACTCTGATCAGTACGTTTCAGAAATTCATCGGGATTTATTCGACTGTGAAAGATAACGTGACTTCTCTGAAACGATGGTGTACAGTGATGCAGAAAAGATAGACGCGTTTTTAGTTTATGGCGAGGCAAAAAATAACTCGGTACAAGCGTCTCAGCTGTACGCAGAAAAATACCCTGGGAGAAATCATTCTTCTCTGCAAAGTTTTGACGGCGTAGTTCAATTGTTTCGTAAAACAGGGAGTATTAAATCACCGAACGGAAAACAATCAAAGCGTGCCGCTGGAGAGGATGCCGAAACTTTTTTATTGGCTACAGTCAATATCGATCCTGCTAAAAGTTGTCGAAAAAATGGACGTTCTTTAGGCAATTCCAAAGCAAGTGTGTTCCGAATATTACAATGCTATAAATTTCATCCATACCATATCTCCTTACGTCAGGAGCTTCATGGCAACCACTTTGAGAATCGTGTTGCTTTTTGTACATGGACGTTGCAGCAAATACAAAGAAATGAACATTTCTTTTATGACGTTCTCTTTACCGACGAAGCCACTTTTTCTAACCATGGACAACCGAACACACATAATACGCATTATTGTTGCACTGCAAACTCGAAATGACTTCGACAAGTTCAACACCAGCGTCTATGCAGTATAAATGTATGGTGTGGAATCGTTGGCGATAACAAACTCAAGGTCACGCAAAGGTCGTAATATTACAGGTCGTTGGATTCGTCTTGACCTCGGCTATCATACAGCGACAATAAGAATATATCATTCCGTTTAAAAAGACTTCGATGACCTTAAAATCTCAAAAAATATTACCTCGAGCCAATTTTTTTGCAATATCATAATATTTGCCCTCTAAACGAACTAATGTTTTCCTCTGCAATTTTTTTCTATCATCAAAACCAAGTGAGATATTTTAGTTGCTCCAGTTAGGTGAAACACCCCGTATAGAGAATATTATACTGACATTGCTCAGTCGTTTTATTCTTCCTACTACAGTGAATGTTCGATATATGTCAACAACACGGGTCTTGCCAGTGTCGTGCATCGTGCAGGAGACATACCGGAGCCCTGTTATTGCCCGGTGGTGGGGATAATTCCGCGACGTTTACCATCCAGGCCTTGACGACATGTATAGAGAGTTCACTGTACTTTGAATTTCCCTGCCCAATTTTTAGGCAAAAAATAACTAGATAGTCTACCTATCATACAATTTGCCCCTCTGAACCAACTAATGTTTTCCTCTGCAATTTTTTTCTGTCATGAAACCCAAGAGAGATATTTTAGATGCTCGACTTAGATGAAACACACCCTGTATATATTTTTTCCGTTTTGTTAGTGAAGCTTTCACACTTTATGCAAGTGTATATTTGCGAGTGACCGAGTAAAATTATTTTCCTTATCTCTCTGGTCTCAACTACAAATCATACTGAACATCTGTTTTATGGCACGTAACTGCCTAGACGAAATCGGCTTTAGCAGCTTCGTCTTGTTAACTTTTTACCGGGTCAAATTTTATGGCTTCTCGCAGTCATGTTTTACAACTTTTAACGAGCCAACCTCGCTTCCCCTGCCAAAATTTGTATCTCGACAGAAATTAAAACCATAAACCTCTCTCGCAGACTTCGCATTTTCAGTTCGTAAGCAACGATCCTCCGCTTAACAAAATTTATAACTTCTTCTTTCTATCTGTTGATCTTCTCCCTATCTTGCAGAGTACATTTTCCTAGGAAAATTGTGGTGCGCTCCCTTTCGAAGGAGAGAAAATTCAGAGCAAGCTTCGGCTGCTCCCCAACACTCGATCCTCAGGCGTTAGCGAAACGTAATCAGCATAAAAATCATTGCACGATACTCTTTCGAATCTCTTGAGCGCTTCAATCTCCCTTGAAAAAAGTAACCGACCCTGCGAGATAATGCCGGATCTAAGTGTATGTGCGTTTCGTCCGTCCGAAGGCTTTAGCCTTTTGGCGTAATTCCAGCTGATACGTTCGCCTTTGTTTTCTGTCACCCCCCGGAACCGATGACGCGCGAAGGGCTGCCCCTTTCGTCGAAGATTTCCGAGGATCTTCCCCCTTCAGTTCTGTTGACCTGGCCGGAAAAAAAATTGCCCGAGTATGTTTAAAATCTAGCCTCGATATCGCTGTTCTAATTCCTTTTGCTAACAACGTTGACACGGTGCAATTGTGTTTCTATCTATTTTTGTAGATGTCAAAAATTCCCTTGCTTGGACTCGTGGTAACAACATGTTTCTATTTGTTCTATCTTTTCTATTTCTTTTATTAGTTATTTTTTGTTTTTGGTTATTTATATTTAAGATTAATTAATTATTATGTTTGTATAATTATAAAGTATGGTAAGTTAATTTTAATGTTAATATATGTAATTAGATGATTAATTACTTTTAGGTTTCGTAATATGTGTAAAAGAATAATAAATTTTATGTATTTAAATTTTATTATAAGAATATTTTATTCTATTTCTGTTTTAATAATTTATTTAAATTTTTTGAAATTTATAATGAGGTATGAAAAATTTAATGAAAAGTGGATAGAAAAAATATTAGAAATTAATCTAAAGAAAATATATTATTTACAGAAAATGTATCCATTAATAAATAAATGAGTATATTCAGTTCATCTTTCGGATTTTTGTAAATAGTACGAAATGCACTTGTTAAATGGACTTTCTATCTATTTTTGTAAATATCAAAAATTCCCTTGCTTGGACTCGTGGTAACAACATGTTTCTATTTATTCTTCAATTCTATCTTTCGGATTTTTGAAAATAGTACGAAATGCACTTGTTAAATGGACTTTCTATCTATTTTTGTAAATATCAAAAATTCCCATCCTTGGACTCGCGCGTAACAACATGTTTCTATTTGTTCTTCGATTCTATCCTTTTTGATTTTTGTAGATAGTACGAAATGCACTTGTTAAATGCACTTTCTATCTATTTTTGTAAATATCAAAAATTCCCTTGCTTGGACTCGTGGTAACAACATGTTTCTATTTATTCTTCGATTCCATATTTCGGATTTTTGTAAATAGTACAAAATGCACTTGTTAAATGGACTTTCTATCTATTTTTGTAAATATCAAAAATTCCCTTGCTTGGACTCGTGGTAACAACATGTTTCTATTTGTTCTTCGATTCTATCTTTCGGATTTTTGTAAATAGTACGAAATGCACTTGTTAAATGGACTTTCTATCTATTTTTGTAAATATCAAAAATTCCCTTGCGTTGGACTCGTGGTAACATGTTTCTATTTGTTCTCCGATTCTGTCATTCGGATTTTTGTAAATAGTACAAAATGCACTTGTTAAATGCTCTTTGTATCTATTTTTGTAAATATCAAAAATTCCCTTGCTAGGACTCGTGGTAACAACATGTTTCTATTGTTCTTCAATTCCATCTTTTTTCATTTTTGTAAATAGTACGAAATGCACTTGTGAAATGCACTTTTTGACAATTCTCCTGCCGGATCTTTTCGTCGAACAAAACTTCTGGGTAAATAGGATCGAAAATGTCCTGCTAAATGAGGGAACGGATAAGATCAGGATATTTCCCAGGCGTCAACAGGTGCAAATCAATTCCTCGTGCCACAGGTACACAGAAAACTGCGCGAAAGAGGCGGCTGGCCATCAACAGCGCTGGATTTATGATTTCTCCCGAGAGGTTTTCAGTTTGATCTTGCCGGTCACGTCTCGCTTTAATAGAGAACCGATAAAATAGGCTCCCAGGACTCTTGCACGCGCGACCTTGCTTAAAATTTATTTGACTCCATAGGAAATTGAACCGCGCCTTATCAACCAGCCTCTATTCCGCCTCGTTGAATCGGTTACCCGACTCGCTATTGTTTATCGCGGTACCCACGCGGAACGCTATATAATAAATCTCGCAAACTATCGCATTCTCTTTTCCATTCTGTTCGCGACGCCGCGGACGGTGAAAAATTTCACTGGTGTCCGCATTAAAAGCGATCGCGAAGATCGACAGCGCGACACCGCACCGAGAATCGATACTCAGTTGGCCTTGAAACAACCCGAAACTATTCCTGACATTTGCGATTCAAATTGGGGAATTTTTATTCGCCTGCAGAAATACGAAATTGGAGCCAGCAGTTGCTGTTTTTATTCAATTTGGCGAGTAAATTTTCAGTGTAGTCGAATTTTTGGAATTCTGAGGATGCTGAGCTGACCTTGAAGGAACCTAAAAATTTCCTCATATTCGTGGTTTGAATTTAGAAGCTCTGGACATTTTTATTTATTTGGAAAATTAGGGAATTCCAGCGAGCCCTTAATGAAGCAATTTTTATTAAATTTGTGGATTAAATTTTCTGTGTAATCGAATTTTTGGAATTCTGAAGATGCTGAGCTGGCCTTGAAGGACTCTTCCAGATATTCGTCGTTTGAATTCGGAAGCTCTGGAAAATTTTTATTTATCTGCAAAATTAGGAAATTCCATCGAGCCCTTAATGAAACAATTTTTATTAAATTTGTGAAGTAAATTTTTGGTGTAATAAAATTTTTGTAATTCTGATTATGCTGAGTTGACCTTGAAGAAACCTAAAACATTCCAGATATTCGTGGTTTGAATTCGGAAGCTCTGGACATTTTTATTTATCTGCAAAATTAGGAAATTCCATCGAGCCCTTAATGAAACAATTTTTATTAAATTTGTGGAGTGAATTTTTGGTGTAATAAAATTTTTGGAATTCTGATTATGCTGCGTTGACCTTGAAAAAACCTAAAACATGCCTGATATTCGTGGTTTGAATTCGGAAGCTCTGGAAATTTTTATTTATCTGCAACATTAAGGAATTCCAGCGAGCCCTTAATTAAACAATTTTTATTAAATTTGTGGAGTAAATTTCCTGTGCAATAAAATTTTCGGAATTCTGATTGTGCTGAGTTGGTCTATATTTGGAAGCTTTAAAAAATTGTTACTGGAAAATTTAATTCAGTGGTTGGTAAAATATTTTTATTGAAATTATTCGACAAATTTTCGAGGCTCCCAAGTTATACAATGTTTTTGATAGCTTTAAGATCGTTATAGTTCGTGGTTCGTTATCGGAAGCTTTGAAACAGGCAATTTTTATTTATATTCACGAGTATGAGAAATTAATGTTTAGCATTTTACACAAGAGCGGAAAATTGAAGTTGAAATTTGATGGAAATTGCGAATCGATTTTTCGTTGTCACTCACAGTACATGATTCTGCGTGAAATGTCCAGGATAATTCGCATGATTCATGGCTCACCGTGGAAACCTCTGCGATAGGTCATTTTGATTTATTTTCAAAGGCAGGAAATTAAAGTTCGTCATTTTACACAGACGCAGGAAATTGAAGTCAGTATCTGAGAAAATATTTTTAAGAGAACTGTGGAACGAATTTTTCGATTCTTCTGAAAGGTTCAGGATCGTTTAAAGGATGTATGGGTTCACTGCGGGAAGCTTTGCCATAGCAAATTTTGATTTGTGGCCAGTAGCATGATATGAAACTTCAGCGTTTAGGAAAAATCAGGAGATAAAAGCAACGTTTATATTTTTGTGAAAGCTGTGGCGTAAATTCTTTAGGATTTGTGATCCACCTAAAGAGTTTTGAAGCCATTCATTTTATTTATGGTTCACCGCAGCAATTTCTATTCATCTCAGAATGTAGAAACTTCAATTCCAGCAATTGATAAACCGTTCTTTTTTAAAATAATAAATTATCGGACAAATTTTCTGCTCCCTCAGAGTGTACGGTTCTCATTAAAATTCGAAGCTTCGAAACGAGAAATTTTGATGCATTTCATAAAAGCAGAAAATTAAATTTCTGCAATTGATATAATATCCTTATAAAACATAATTGCGAGGCAACTTTTCAGGACCCTCGAAGTGTATAATTGTCATTAAAAGCTACGAAATTAATTAGAGTATTTATGGTAGAAAATCGAGAACTTTAAAACGAGAAATTTCTATGTATTTATAATTCGTGAAAAAGACCTTGTAGAACAGATTTGATTGTGAGATCTCAAACAAAACTTAATTTGAATATTTTAAATAAAATCAGAAGTTCCCATGTTCCTTGCATAATTCACATCAGTCCCTCCGGTCCTGGAATTATTACTTATTATTACTTTTCGTACTACCGAAGCAATCAGCCTGCAAGAATAACCAAACTTTTAATTTGATATTTTAATAGCTCCGGGGAAAACAATCGAATTGTTATGTACGATGCAAAAGGAGAAAAAAAGAAAATCGTCGAGAAACTTTCATTAGACGCAGTGTTTCTATTTTTATTGAATAATTTTCATTCAGCCTTTACTTTCATAATTTCCACGACTATTAAATAAATTTTCCTGTATTCAAAGTTCTTTTTGTAATGACTTCATTCAGCAGCCTCTAAATTTTCATAAGTTACGTTCCTATGGAATAATTTTTAGTACAATAATGTAAGTATAGATTATCGATGAGTTGGTTAATAAAATTCCTAAATTGAACTTATTCTTAGAAAAGTTTCGTCCAAAGACGAAATCGAGCGCAAAGTATTTTCGGCGCGCGGGAGCAGTGTGATCGACAGGAAATCAGAGAATACTTTCGCAGTCATGGCAGCTGGGGGCTCGGGATAATCGGAGTCGCTTTTTTCCCCGCTTAATTGCGAAGGCGTGGAACGGGGGAAAGAGCAAAAAGGAAACTCGAGCGAGAACGGAACAGCTCCGGAAATGACCGCGGCCGTAAAGCGAACCATTCGCGGAGATTTTTCGCGCCATTACACCGTTTCATCGTTCTCTCTCAATATATTTCCCTTTTTCTCTCCCTCTCTCTCTCTCTCTCCTTCTTTACATCACGCTTTCGTTTCACTGCCACCCGTGCCGTAATCTCGGGGGATTCGAAAACGCTCGCAGCCTCCACGGAAATCGCGATCCGCAGGATCTGGATCGCGAAAACTCCTAATCCCTCGGATGGAATCGTCTTGCAACTTTCTGCACGACTATGAGAATATTTAGCACCGACGCTGAATCTTTATGCAACGCGAAGAAAAGTTACTAAATAAATCACAGTGGAATTACAGCGTTATTATAGATTCAATCTTTTTCTTACTTCAGTAATGTGTTAGTGAAAATTGTGACCTTCATTGGTAGACCTTCAATTTGTTTTTCAGCTTCGATTTGCTGGAAGATTCACAGCTTAATTCTAACTGAATGATTTTAGTGAAATATTAGGGGAACCTATAAGTAACCAATTGTTTGCAAGAATTTGTTTTGCCTTTAGTTCTGTACCGATCGTTGAAGAGGAGACACGTATTCTTTTACAGATTTCTAAAGCAACCTGTATTCAAAATATTCTAATAATTTTTTTGCAACACTGTAATAAAGAACAGGACAGAAATGGAGAAATTAAATTGGGACAGAAATGGAACATCTTCAGTGACATGAAAAGAGTTATGTTTGAAAATATTCTTACACAAGGTTGTAATGGAAAGAAAAGTAAAGGGAGGCTTATGAAAAGCAAAGGGTACAGTTTACATAAAATTATAAATTCCAAATCCTACTAATTTTTTGTTCCAATATATTAAGAAATAGAATACCCCGACAAAATAAATTGAACAATATATTTCTCACCGTAAACTTCCAAAATAAAATTCAATAAATAAGTGCACAATATTTCCTCGATTCCAAAATGGACAAATGTTAGGGGGACCCATAAGTAATCAATTATTTGCAAACGAATTTGTTTTGCCTTTAGTTCTGTGCCGATCGTTGAAACACATTGAGATTGAAAATTTGCAGGGAAGATGGCAAACTGTCCTTTATAATGATGTAGAATATAAATTAAGAAATACAAAACCTGAATTTACTGCAAAGTTTATTTCACATTTCAAAATAATTGATTACTTGTGGGCCCCCCTAATATTATGAAGTCTCTATTTAATTAAATATACACTTTTTAACTGTGAGTTTTAAAACTGAAACGTACCGATTAATTTTACCTGTGCTCTATATACGCAATGCTGGAAAGTGAAGTCATTTGTATTGCTCTGAAATCAATGGAAAATTGTTAAGTCGATGTTACGTATGGTGATTTATGAAGGAAAGTTAAAAATATAATTGAAGGCAGTTATTTATGAACGCAGAAGATTTAAGAATGCACCTTGAGTCATATTTTGCTTGACGAATCCTGAAAAATGGCAAACTGTCCTTGATAATGATGGAGATTATAAATTAAGAAATAAAAACTTGAATTTACTACAAAGTTTGTTTTAGATTCCAAAATAATTGATTACTTACGGGCCCCCCTAATAATTTAGATTATAATAGACTTTTCTTTTTTAAGAAAGTATCTATTAATATTGTATTTTTCTCCTCGTTAATTATTTCTTAACCTCTTTCCAGCCCTGATATTCAGTGACACTCATTACAACGATTTGAAACAGAATTTATTAAACATGAATCTCATCAATCTCTATTTCAAATCAAAATAAATTTTCATTTTCTTTGATTGTATTAATTCTAATTTCTTTATAACGCAGAAACTCCAATTAACATACATCGGTAAAGAAAATGATAGTTCAAGAGGTTAAAAATTCATGTCTCTCCCTCACAGTAGCATGGGTTGAAAATAGTGTAGAAATATTTTAAAATCCCCGTGAATTTTTCATTCTTTTCTCTGTACCTTCTATTAATTTTTTTTCCATAAATCCATAAAATCCTCGGTTCAATGATTATTCATGAAATTTTGTCATTCGAAGGATCGAACATGAACTGAATATTGGAAGAAGGAAAAATTAGAATAATGACACAAGCAACTTGTACAATAATTAGTATTTCATAGGACCCGGACACTCTGCGGTGAACGATGTCGAACTAATGGGAAATTCCGCTCATGTTTCAGATATTATGCGATAGTTCATCCGATGAGAGCGCAGTACACGTGCACAATAAGCCAGGCCCGTAAGATCGTGATTATAACTTGGGTGGTGTCGTTCCTGCTCGGCATTCCGATGATTTTCACCCAGGTGAGCGCTAATTTTCTACCACCATAATTATCCCGGCAATCTTCTTAGCCATAGCTCACGGTAATAATGGCATAACTCAGTTTTTAATCGGCACCTATTAATTCATACGCGTCGTTCCACATTACAACCGAATGTAACTCGGCTGTTCTGCTTAATTCGACATTCATATTCACGGTCACGGAATCCAGACAAAAATATGAAATGTTAGCGACAGTAAATTAGCGACTGTTACAGTAAGCGTTTAAATTTAGCGACTGTTACAGTAAGCGACCATTTATTACATGCAACATTGCCGGCCGCCATTAAATTCAATTTCAGATCGCGTAGACCCGATGGGAACAAGGTTGAATCGAATCTCCATTCGTTTAAATTCTCTTCCCCGCCAAATTCAATTTTCTTCCCTTTATATTCGCGTCGTAGTAAATTAAATTTTGATTCGTTAAATTCGGTTCCGCCCGGTCGTAATATCTAGATTTCGAGGACGTTTATGCGAATTGATAGCGCTTTCGTAATTCATTTTGAGGGAACGCGAATGAGAGACACCTCATCGATTGAAAGATACGTCTTTCTGTGTCCGCTTGAAAATAAATCAACCCTTAGCACTCGACTGCAAGGCGCCACTAAAAATTGCTGTATCATTATTCAAAATACTTTTTACAATATTAAATTTGTTTGTATTTAATAAATTACTAAACGCTTCAGAATTGTACGAGTAGATTGCAACATTTGCGTATGTGTACCACGAACAAAAATTATATAGAAGGAAAATAGTTTAGATCGGAAGAAACGTTTCGTTTTGGAGTGCAAAGCGTTAAAGCAAATATATTATGAATCATTGCTCACCTGCGTATGCGTTACAAAATTTCGCACATGCTGTAAATGCAGAAAAATCCACAGTCTAGTGATAAAATGATTCGTAATTAAGTACTATCCGGAAAAACTACAAAAATGCATTTTAAATGTACTTTTTGCACCAGAGCCCTCTCAGAGACCTTTTGATAAGAACATTTTTATAGTACATTTTTAACTAGTACACGTTGTTAAAGTGTTCTGCAAGCGTCTGCACACTTGTCGTATTAATGCTACATATTTTTAATTGATACACTGGAAATTTCACGACGGCGAAACAACCAGAATCGAGAAAATTCGCGAAACTATGTATTCACCGTTCGTTTCTACTTTTATATGCACCCTCCTGCATTTTAAACCATTGCACACGCCATAAACGCATAAAGGTCCGCAGTGTGGCTACAAAGTTCATACATCCCACTAGAGTAAGTACAAAAATGAATTTCAGAACGAATGCTCCTTTCACCAGAGCCCTTAAAAGCATTTTCATCAACTCGGGCACTTTCTCAAAGTTAATGCACTGCGCTCACGTCTGCATACTTGTCGCATTAATATCGCACAGTTTTCATTCGCACACTGCAAATTTCACACTGGCGAGATAGTTACAATTGCGAAAATTCTGTGGCTACAGGATTACCATCAATTTTTCATTTCTATAATATAATAACATTTCTATTTAACAGCCAAACTGGAAACCTCAAAAATTCTATAAAATCAAAGTAAGTTATTTAATGAAATAAAAATTGAAATAAATTACATGTATGATATCGAGTAGTCCTCCAACTTTCG
>JAQQRO010000157.1:0-10694 GCA_028454255.1 Halictus ligatus
TAGAACGTTTCTCTTGTTATTTACTTTATATAAAGTACTGATGCTCCATGAAATATATTGCCATAGCATGATCTAATAAGAAACTGATCTAATAGAATCGATACCCTCCTTCACTAAATGGTCAGAGCTGTTACCGTTCGCGAACAAGCAGAAGGGCACTCGAAGGTGTTTCCTAGAATCGTCTTGAACAAATAAAGAGTAAAAGAAAAGATGCAGGTGGATCAATATCAATCAAACTGGATCTCGAGGCTATTCGGGTCATGCTCAAAGTTAGATGTCATGGGATAACAGGTTCTTCAAAACGGCTTCCGGTTTGAGCATGGAACAAGAGGAATGGTTGACTGAAGTAAGGTAAGACGTCGCGTCGTGTTGGCTTTCCCTCGACGGTGCCGAAGCTTGTTGGAATACTTGAAATTCCAGTCACGTGTCACGTACCGTTAAGCACTTGTTACGCAAATATAGTGCTGAACGTTGGCGTAGATCCAGACGTAACCACAGCGTTCTGTGATTTGCCTCGAAAAGTTCGCCAAAATACGATTTATCAAATCTTGCGTAAGATGAAAAATATTGGATTTCTCAGTTATTGGAATATATAAATGACAGTGCACCAGTATTATATTTTTTTATGTATGTACTCATGTATCGTTGTTCTGTGTTACAAGGCAGGGCTGCGAGTTATTACCCTAGAGATATGGTTTTAATTTGTTAGTTAATTACGTGGACGAACCCAATATAAAATCAGGGAGCCGCTAGGATGGTATAGTTTTTGTGAACGAACCCAATGCAAAATTGGGGAGCCACTGGGTTGGAGAAATCTCTGTTTGGACTATGATATGTTGCAAGCGAACCTGATACGAAATCAGGAAGTTGTTAGGATAATTAGCAGGCCTTGTAACTAGTATAATTTAATTAATACAATCCGAGCGCTAGGATTGCATCGTGTGAGATTTTGAACAATAATTAAGGGTTTATAGACTACAATTTGCAAAAGAACGTGAATATATTCTGGTTTGAATGTTGTCTTATAAATGTTGGTGCCGCGAATGAATTGAATATAAGTATATAATAAGACTATTATTACCTAAGGTGCACAGTGCTGGTGCACTGGCTATACGGGGTCCAAGAACAGTTGTTCAATGCCGAATAAAAGAATTACAGCAATAAGAGAATCTATAATGTTAACTTGATTCGGAGGGGACTTAAACCCGATCTCAGTGGAACTAAGTCTTACAAATGCGACTCGACAAAACTCGTCACGTACAGCACGTCACTGCACAGTTACTGAACAAAGAGGATGAAAATGAATGTGTTTATATACCCTAAAAATGAGAGGGAGTGTCTCTGTTATTGTAGGATCGCATAGTCGTATTTGTCGTTTACAGTGAGTTTAAGGTTTGCAGCTGGATCTTTGTTTAAACGGTAAAACGAAATTGGATGTTTCATGTCAGAGACTATCTTGACAAATTCCAGGAGGGAATGTTTTCAAGATTTCCATATCAAGAAATCGTACGGTGCTGTTACTGAATCATGCTTCGTGCCAGTTGCGTCTAGCCGGAGCATAATCATTCCTTCTATAAATAAGGGGTCAGTCGGGGCGTTTCTCGTTCTCAGAAAGGAAGATTAGACAAATTCTAATCGAAAGAAACGGGGATTGAAAGTAAAGACTGTAGTATTCATTTTTCTCTTCGCCTGTTTCTAAAATATCGCTCGGTTACTAGGATCTTTTATGTGATGAAGATATTGTGTTCATATTTTCTTTACAGACACTTTTTAGGCAGGTACATTATAGTTTCCAGCAATTTTAGCTTTTTTATTATTTGACTGTTTGAAATTATTCAAGTTTGAAGATCACCTATTATTTATTGTTATATTTCCCATTTGTAGAATTTTGATGACAGAAACTTTTAAGATTCCAAGTAAAATCTGTTGCTTGTTTTGATGTCATTGAACGCAGTATGGTATTCAATTTATAATATAAAAAGATTTAGCTGCCAATTCGAGCCTGTAAAAATTTCTAAATAGTTTTTCTATCGTAACGCACGATTCAATGTAGGATGTGGGACGATCGTCATTTCTACGAGACATTGCGTATTTAGTTAATTGTCCAAAGGTATTCAGAATTAACAGTTCGAAAATTGAAGTCATATTTCTTAAGTTCATTACAATTGATATATAAGGTAAAGTTTACTATAGTTTATGTTGGAATGTGAGCTTTTCATGCTCTGTGCCGTAACGGTGGCCAATGAGAGGGCGCCCGCCGATTCTACATGTTTGGCTGTGCTCTCTGCGTTGCGGTTTTGTTTTTGCGTCTTTGCGATGTTCAGTGTGCGATGCCGTCGATGTTCAGTTTAACTCTGACCGGGCAACCGACACGACGTGTTCGTTTAGATATCATCATTTTCAATATATTATTTTCAATAGTTTATATTAATAGTTTGTAGTTTTTTATAGTCTATCATAATCACTGTCCAACACCAAAATAATTTTGCAATACCTGTTGGGTAATTCTTATACACTTTGTCATTTTAAACGTTTTTTCGAAAAATATTGGTTTTTGTAAAAATTCCGGATTTCGATACAAAATGACGTGTTACGCAAAAACTAAATACGCGAGAAAGTTCAAGTTTGAGTCCAGAGATAGAGGGGAGTCTCCCCTGTCTATCCATGTAGCCAATTATATTTTTATGTACTTCCTAATAGTTGTAAATAGTTGTTAAAATTTGAAAATGTGCCGACAAGGGTACTTTGTACGCTCTATTTTTGTATTTATGTGAAAAATCCTTTATCTAGCAGGAGTTTACTATACAGGAATGCATCCTACAGACATTTCTGGTAAAGAAACCATTCACGAAAAGTATTTGGTTCCCTTAGTATACGAGATGGTTAAGAAAATAGTCATTGACAGCATGTACGTGACGCGTTCGCGCCAGACGGTCATTGCAGCCTTTTCTCGACTCGCCAAGGCCGTCGCTATGCGTAGTCGACGGTGGTATCACTCAAGTATGTCTTTGCTTACTATGCTTAATTACATACATTTCTTTTTATCTTTTTGGGTGCCAATAATTACAAAAAATTATAAAAATACGAGTTGTATTCACATTTCATTGTGGAATTGCTTAATTCAGCCATGCTTACTTTCCTCCTAATAGCAGAAATGTCGAAAAAATTCGGTTTTTATTGTTTTCAACAATGATGTCCCACAACAAAAAATCTAAAAAAATTGACAATACTGCATGTTATAGTACTTTATCAGGAAACTAAACAGTAGAATAGCATGTTTTCATATTTTTGAGAAATCTGCATTTCTCCGATTTTTTTGGAGTTTCCATTTTTTATGACCACAGTGTGCAACAAAAAAATCTGAAAAAATTTCAAAAAATGCACTTTAGGATGAAAATGTGTCACATTTTTTCCAGAATTTTAGGAATCATCGAAGTGCGGAAAATGAGCGTAGAAGCGCGAAATCCAATTTACCCTGTAACTACCTTTACGGGCACGCTAGAGGATTAAAATTTTACTCAGAAGATTTTTTCTGTGACAACTTTCGATTGGTTCTTTAATGATTGAAAAACCTCTAACGGCAGTTTAGATTATCTTAATTGGCTAGGCCCTTTGAGCGGGAACAAGTGTTAATCTGGTGATTAAGTCCATAATATCGATTACCGCCACGAGTTGCTAAAACTTGTTGTGTACCCATAATTTTGACACACATTTCCGTCTTAGCACACTGGTGAGACAACAATGCAATTGAAAGGTACATAATTAACGCGCTTGCTATTGGCGTTCGTTTTATCAATAGCTTTTAAGCTGTAACTAATTGTTAAACGGAAAACGTCTTCTTACGAAATGTGAGAAAGATACGGTTACAGAAACGTGAAGAATTTCTTTCTGAATCGTGCGATGCTTTATAATATGGAATGACTACGTGCGCAAAATTAATTTGATTTTTTTTTGCAGGAATGAGATCGTGATTGCTATACACGCGCGACAGTTTCGGCGAACGTCACTGTGAATCCATTTCCGGAAAATCAAATAAGATAAACGGATAATAGATAAAACAAGATTATTTGCAGCGTTCGTAACGCGATCGTTATTACACAGTTCAAATAAAATGATATTTTAAAAGGGAAGTGAATGTTGAATGATTGAATTGTTTTATTGTTCAAATAGAATATTCTGACTTTTCGCGAACGTGGATTTATCAAAATAATAAAAAAATGTCGAATGATTTATTCTCGAAATATTCAAAGGATTTGGAATAAAATGAATCATTTATTGAAATAATATTTTGCTCTGTCTTTAGAGCAGAGTCGCCTAGTCGCGCTTATTCGTATTCCTCAATAATCAATTTTATTGTGCATTATGTAATACAACAGTCAATAAACAATTACCTAAATAACTGAAAATATTTTCACAATAGTATATTCTGTACACTATGTAGAAACCCATGAAAATATCATAAGAAATAATCACTTGAGTACAATGGGGTGCATCCAGGAA
The DNA here is from genome assembly GCA_028454255.1 of Halictus ligatus. Taxonomy (NCBI): domain Eukaryota; kingdom Metazoa; phylum Arthropoda; class Insecta; order Hymenoptera; family Halictidae; genus Halictus; species Halictus ligatus. The sequence continues at coordinate 4,501 of JAQQRO010000157.1, forward strand.
GATTCTAATAAAAAGGTCAATTTCTCGTCAATATATTCATTTTCTTCGTTTTGTGTATCCTTTACATCGGATTTTTCCTACGAGAAAACAGTAAGGGAATTATCAGAATTTTCTAACAGGTGCTTTATTGAAATTTCTGTTTTTAATGTTACGAGCCAGGGCTGCGAGCAACGCGAGAGGCCGGCGAGGGGTTGTTACTCTGAATTTAACATTAGCAAGCCTCGTAACTTATATAATTTAATTGATACAATCCGAGCGGTAAGATTGTATCGTGTGGGAACGTTCAATTATTAGATTAGGATGTTTGGCAATGATTAAGGGTTGTAATTTACGCGAGTTAACAGACAAGACAATGTATTCTGGATTCGAATAGCTTACAATTGTGATTGTTGTGTCGCGAGTGAAGGTAATAAATGTACAATTATAGAAATTTGTTACCTATGTTGAACGGTGTTGACGCACTGGCAATGCGGGGTCGGAGAGCAGTTGTTGAAGGCGAAATAGAAACTACACTAACTAACGGCTTATATAAGTTAACGTTTTATCCAAAAGGGACTTGAACCCGATCTCACCAGAATTTAGCCCGATACTAGTAACGCGACGTGACTTCACGATTGATATTCGCGACCGGACCACTTCTTGTTCTCAACAGAACCGCGTCTCGACTGAACCAAAGAGAATGAAAATGAACGGGTTTATATACCCCAAAAATGAGGGAGAAATGTGTATGTATTATTGTACGATCGCGTACTCGTATTTGACGTTTCCGGTGAGTTTAAGGTTTGCAGCTGGATCTTTGTTTAAAGGGGTAAAAACGAAGGGTTAGCCAGGATGTTTCCTATCGAGAACTATCTTGACAAAATATTCCAGAAGGGGATGTTTTGAGGATTTCCATATTAAGAAATCATATGGTGACGCTCATGCTCTGTGCCAGTTGCGTCCAGCCGGAGTAGAATCATTAAACAAAGGGGCCTGTTGGGACGCTTTTCGTTCTCAGAAGAGAGATTAGAACGTCTAAACGAAAATGAATCGAAGAGAAACGTCTCCATACGTAACATTAAGTTGTACTTTCTTTCGGCAGGGCGGTTATTGAGATATGGGGTTTATTATAATAAACACTCAGTTGATTTAATAAGAAAACTGATTTATTTAAAGAGATTTGGAAGGACTCCTTTAGCTCCTTACACCTCGATGCTTTGGACGAGACTAACGAAAAAATGTGCAACGGAAAACCGTTGCTTAGGTTTGAAGCCAGGAACGAAAGAAAAGGCCTGAGCCTGAAATGTGTTTATGACACCCCCCCGACCCTTAAGAGTCGGGGTACTGCCGGAGACCCATTGCTAAGAGTAATATTCAGGCTCCGCGTTCCTGGCACTCAAAAGTGTTTCTCAACACAAAGATCATTTTTGCTTATATGTACAATTAGATATGAAAAATCCAACAGTGGTGGATACTTTCATCGCGGGAGAACCTCCTATTTGATTTTTTTTCGTCTTCGCATGTCGATCAGCCATGGTCGATACATATCTAATTGTAAAACTCCCTTGTAACGGCCCGTGTACACGGCCTCAACCTGATGTATACAGCGTTTCTCCAGCAACATTTTCGAGCGACATCCCTTTTCATTCAGCCGCGATGCGAACGATTCGATGGGAGGAGTTCGAGAGCGTGATGAAACTTCGAGCGACGAAAGATACGGGAGTCGTATTTCTACCTGGTGATTCCGTTTCCACGCCCTATACGATGATAGTGATGTATCGGTATTACAGCGTTGTGTAATGTCTAAAATTGTTACGTCTAAAGACATACAGTCTGTGACGGTAATACCAGGATACTTTTAAAAAGTGGACTAAACGACTTTAATTTTTTCGAGGTATTAGAAGAATTAGTATCCTGAAGTAACATAATTTTTTTTTAAATTGCAATTTTTCGCCACCGTAGAGACAAATCTGAAAGTTACTTTTTATTACTTTTTATTATCCGAGCCTGTCTTGAATATTTAAAAAGTGCATTTGGTAAATATTTGTCAGGAACACGAAATTTACATTTCTCGCTGGAAAATTTCTAGAAAGAAAAAATCTGGGTCGTATTTCTTCTTGTCTGATCGTTTCGAGGTACTTCGCTGTTTTATTTCCGTCACCACCGTGTAGATGCTGAGTGGAATCAATAAATTCCGTGTTTTCACAGCACGTTCTTGTGCAACTTATTTGATTTATTTTCCATCATTATTCTAGTACTACGCGTGGGATGAGTAGCTATTATACATACCTTCATGTATTTTGTTCCGATAAATATATCATAAATAGACTGCAGATGTTTATGCAAATGCATATTTATATAGAAAACTGATAGAGCAATGTTACTTAAACAGAAATATGTTTTGCGATTAGAGTGTTCTAAAAATATGATTTTTATTTTGCACTTTTTGCATAATGCATATGTTTTGGATATTTCTCTTGAAAAACATATGCGATATATTCTTGCATATAGTACTTTATAGTACGTATAGAGGCATATCGCAAAGTATTGGGAAATACTTCTCTGCCACCAGAACCAATTTTGACCAGATGAGGCACATGGATTGAGGCAGCATTGTTCTATGCCCAAAATTTTGAGAAAATTAAAGAAGTTAGTGGAGGTTTTTTTTTAAGTAATCATAAATATTTGTTATGTTAACAGGTAGTTCTGAGTTTAAAAAAGGAAGATGCTGCTGCCATTGAGACCACCCAAGAAGTGCTCCAATAGACTGAAATCTTGCAGATGTTTATAAATGCTCATTTAAACAACTTGCTGGTCACGATTAAAAAATTAGAATCTATAGTCTTATCATTAAATGAATCAATAGGAATATATATGAGCTGTATAAATCAATTACAAAATATCCCCGGTAATTGTAGGGAAAAGATTCAAAAGAAAATAAGTGCTACCTTAGAAAAAAATGCAGGACTCAAAAAGTTAAGAAAAATTGTACAAATGTAATGCGGAGAATTTTACAAGATCCAATATGTACGCCACAACACAGTACAAGTAAATTTAAATATGCCCCAATAACGTCGTGTGGTGTGGAGCTGTCATTTTCGGCGTATAAATTAATTTTGACCGACAAAATCCATCAATTGACGCCATCAAGTTTAGAAAAAATGATTGTAATTTATTGTAATTCGAATTACGATACCCCAGTATAACTGTGAAATGTCTGTTAATACTCAATGCTGAAACTAACACTTAATGTAATATATAATTAATATCAGAAAAATTTGCATATGTTTCGAGCATATTTGCATTTTTTTCGTGCATATTTGCATGTTTTTCGTACATAAATGTCATATGCATTTTGCATATTTATCGTGTATAAACTTCCGCAGTCTAATCATAAATATATCGAAATATAATTATTGAACGATCTTCTGTGAATGCGTCTGCACGGCCTCGTCAGCGTTTTGACACGGCATCTAGTTCTAGTGTTAATGCACGTAATTTTTAAACAAACCGATGTTTGAGAACACTATTTAGTCTCATTTCAACGTGTCTTGGCGTTTTAGTGTTATTGAACGTAGTTCTGAAACAAATCGATATTTGGGAACACTCAAGAGGTTAAATTGATCATAAAAAAATGTTCGTGTAGAATAAATTGTTTCCACCATGTACTTCAAGTAATGTCATTCGCGCGACTACAGATTACAAGTTTAGAAGTTTAAGAAATGATGGTCGGTTTATTCTGGAAAACCTTTTGGGTAACTAAATTGTTAATTGAAAACACATAACGTACATCTTGACAAGTTTTCTGTGAAACGAACAGTTTCTATGTATGACCGATCCAGCGTAATTACACCAAACGCGATATAATTACGGTTACAATTACTCGCGTAACACACGATTAAAGTTTCAAGTGTGAAAGAGGTCGCCGAATGAAATAAGAAGAGAAGAAGAGAGTCGAAGCGTCGAACATACAGATACGTCCAAGATACAGAAGGCGGCTTGTTTTCGAGAAGTCAATTTCCAAATAGACGATTTCCTCGCGCGAGATGCAGATCAACCCGAATTCTTTGTCGCTGATATTTAGGGGTGTCCGTAGAAAATTTTCTTTCGCGTGACTATGTCCTTCATGATTTACTGTCAAGGTTTGAAACGGTCGAATGTCATTATTTGTCCCTGTAGGGTTCCGTTTCTTTTCATGTTAATGAAAATAATTTATTTGCCTCATACATCCATCGGTTAAACTACACTCAGTCTGATTTAAACAAACTATGCATAACTTTTAGCACAGTAGAACTATTTCCAAACTGTTCCTTACATAAACTCTGAATTTTCGGTACGTTCAATATGTGTCGCAGAACAATAGCTTAAAAATGCTAGCTTGGCACGAAAACGATGGTTAATTTCTCGCTAGCACATGGGGGAAATTTCGAAATATTTCAAAGATCATTTTAACAGAGTTGAAAATTTAGAATCCTGTTGCTCCGAAATAATTATTAAGCTTCGGTACTCCACTTTCTACATAAGTGTTTACACAGAGCTGTATATCACTTAATGCAGAATAAATATTTAAATACCATAGACGACACCTTTGTTTATGCTTGAAACGCTAAATTTTAAGTTTTCAAATTGTAAGTACCCTATGCGGGTAATGAAAATTTAAATCAATACAAAAAAATTTTTTCAAACTAAATAGTCGGTTCGTCTTCTTCCTATGTTCATTATCAAAAATTTCTGTAAATAATGGGAGACTCAATTTGTTAAAAATAATAACAGTCTCTTGATTTATGCTAGATAATTAAGTCAATAGAAACCGCGAATTCAAACAATGTTGTGATGAGTATTACACGTTCGATATAAGGAATAGCAAAGAATTAATAATTCACATCGGCCGATCGAGTATCCATTCACTTTTTCTGTAAAAATTGGGTGATTATAAGAAAATCGATAGCGCGTTGACTAACTCGGAACGATGGCTAAATCAGAACTCGTCATCATCTTTTTAAAAATGCCCGAATATTACCCAATTCCTGTTGATCAATTAAATGAAACTAGATACATTGCATTCAAAAGCGTTGCAGTTCAATTAAATGTTTCATTAAACGTTTTAATCGTATCACGTAATAATCTCTGCGTCGTCCGTTTCACAGAGACATCTGTTTTCCCATGAAATCTTATTTAACCCCTTCCCGTGCCATTTAATTAGGGGTCAATGCGCGGTGAACAGACCAGAGTGATGCTCGAAAGCAGTTGCAATACTAGCCGAAATGTAAATACCTAGTCCTTTGTAAATCATTCCACGACACTGACTCGTGATGTTTACATTTGGCAGATTTTCTGTCCACGAGTCGTACTCACGAGTCTGACTCGCGGAATGATTTACAAATGACTATATCGTAGGTATTTACATTTCTACTAGTAGTATTGCAACTGTTTTCGAACATTACTCTTGTCTGTTTACCGTTGACCTCTATCGCTTGGGCCCGGATTTCGTCGAATTAAAAGGTACGGGAATGGGTTAATCATCAAAGAAGATTATGTACACAATTCTAACAAATACTGACATCGATCTGTTCGAAGCGCGAAGCGAATCGGTTCAGAGCGCCGCCGCCGTCCCCGCACCGTGCCATCCGTTCCAGGCGAACCCCGAGGGTGGATGGCGGCTCGCGGGATGACGGGGAAGCGAGTGCGTGGATCGACGCGCCCCACCGATCGCTCAGTTCGTCTATTGACACCGCAAACAATATCGGTTATTGAACAACCGTCTTCTCTCCGATTTTTCGGTAATCGTTCGTCGAGCGGACTTGGAATGTTTCATACCTTAGATGGTCGGTAACGTTCCAACTTCGAAACGCCCGAGAATCTACAACACGCCTTTTTACACACTGTTGCGACGCGTTCCACAGCACCAAGTCATGTAACGTCTTCGGCCTGTCCTTGGTTTACCTGCGCCCTCACCTTGCAAAACAATGGCCTAGGCGAGCCGTCTGTCCGCCACGTGCCCACCGAAAACACGGTTCTAACGCCACTATCGAGACGGGTCCGTTTACAACCCCGCAAATCGAAATAAACTGCCGTTTATGACATAGCTACAATAAATCCTCGAAGCCATGGGGCATCACCATTTAGCGTTTCTAACTACCGACTTAGTCCCCGGGCCATCTGTTTGCCAGCCCGCGCCATCCAATTCATCGCGTTTTTAACTTCAAGATGTTTTG
>JAQQRO010000158.1:0-10622 GCA_028454255.1 Halictus ligatus
TCGCCTATTTTTGCCGGTAACGTGGTCACTCTACCTTATCGCGAATCTACGTATTCTTGCAGACGATTTTTATTTTGCATAGAGGTCTGCAGTTCTGGTAACCAATAATGGATAAAAGTGTCAACAATTTCGCCTCGTGCAATAAACTCTGAGACAATCATTAGAGCCCGTAGGATGCACAAAAATGATCCCTGGAGGGTTACACGGATGAACGAGGGTTGCGACGGGCAAACAGCTTCCGCGTTCCCAGAGTCAATGATCTTTCGATCGAGGCTCCTCCTAACCGCGTGAAAGGGGGATGGATCGAACAGTGTAGGGAAAGAAAGAAAGAAAGAGAGAGAGAGAGAAGGGGGGGGGGGGGAGTGGAGAAAAAGAGGAAGAAAACGAAGCAATTTCTCGGGGCGGATTCCGCAAGTGTGTCCCGTCTGTCAGGCGAGATCGTCCGGGATCCATGTAATTACGTCCTTCGGGATCGGCCGATGACTTCACGACAAAGTATACCCTCTCGGTTTTACCACTTTATAATCACCGAGCTCAAGTATACCCCTACCCATGATCCCACGGTGTCCGCTCGAACGCGTACCGTAATCGCTCCTAATTACCCGGTCCTTCTTCATCTCCTTCTCCTCTTTCTCTCTCTCTCTCTCGCTCGTGCTGTCAAGAGTTCCCACCCCGGGCGACGGCAAGCTTTCGGTCACGCGAGCCCACACGATCTACAGATCCACGGGGCACCGTCGAACCCCATAGAATCCCCCTCCACCCGAATCCCGTGAAATTCACCAGATCAAGCACCCCATCGAGAACTCTTTTTATTTTTCGGGATTTTTGTATTCTCGCCTCGAGTCGGTTTTAATTGGATCGGGGCCCGGTTGATTGATAATTATTACGACCACCGTGGCGATACCGTACGGTATTCCTTAATGTATTTTTGGAAACCGTTTAACCTTTATGTTGTATGGGCACCCGGGCAACCACTTTCAATTTCTTTTTGAAACTTCTTTTGCACCTTTGTTGGCACGCAGCAAAATTACTTGCAGATTTTTATGCCCTTGGATGATCACGAATTAATTCGAGGCATCGAAATACGCGTTGAGATTGTTGAGTACATCGTTGACTGTCGTAGAAAATTTTTATTATTATTAACGTAGAGGATAAAAAATATTTTTGTTGATCACGAGGATGCAAGTACGATAAAATAGTAAAATAGACGAGCGTAGAAGATAATAAAATAGATAAAAATAGGTTTATTCGTTCTCCCCTGGCACTTCATGGTGAATTGCAGTGACTTCGCGATATCTGTCAACAACACGCGTCTTGCCAGTGTCTTGTATCGTCCAGGAGACATACCCGAGACGTGTTATGTTTACCGAGGTATCTAAAGCTTCGGAGCCCTTCACGGGTATACTACGCGGTAGTGGGGATGATTCCGCGACGTTTATCATCCAGACCTTGGCGACATATATGGAGAAATCGGTCTATATTGAATTTGATTTAGCGAACATTGCGAAAATATAGGAAAGATAGTATCGTTGTTTTATGGCTGGCACAACTGACGTGTTGTGTGGTTGGTCTGCGTAAGAGGATTGAGATGAATTTTTTATAGGATTGCTTAGAGGGTTTTATGGCAGTTCTTTTAGACGAGGTTGTTATCTCGAAGGAGGGATGAAGAATTGACGTCGCTTAACCGTCAGCGTCCACAAAGAAACATTGTAAGACAGACTCATCGAAAAAATCAGAATCGAAAAGTTTTTTTAACTTACCACAACACGTTACACTCAGTTTCTTTCAAAGGGGTGGTTTTCAATAAACTTGTTACACTAAAGAAATTAATAAAAAGTCGTGAGAAAATTGCAGAATAAATAGAACAATACAGAGTTCTTCAATGCATAATTTATCAAAGAAACTTCCACCCCTGACGTTTCCATAGAAAATATAAAATTCCTTTCCAAGGGGTGTATTGTATAAATTTCTTACACTGAAGAAATTAATAAAAAGTAGTAAAAAAATTGCAGAATAAATAGAACAGTACACAGTTCTCCAATACATAATTTATCAAAGAAAATTTCCACCCCAATTGTTTCTATAAAGAATTCCTTTCAAAGAGGTGGAATAGTATAAATTTCTTACACTGAAGAAATTAATAAAAAGTCATACATAAATTGCAGAATAAATAGAACAGTACACAGTTCTCCAATACATAATTTGTCAATGAAACTTTCACCCCTAACGTGTCCATAGAAAATATAAAATTCCTTTCAAGGGGGTGGAATTGTATAAATTTCTTACACTGAAGAAATTAATAAAAAGTAGTAAAGAAATTGCAGAATAAATAGAACAGTACACAGTTCTCCAATACATAATTTATCAAAGAAAACTTTCACCCCAATTGTTTCTATAAAAAATTCCTTTCAAAGAGGTGGAATAGTACAAATTTGTTACACTAAAGAAATTAATAAAGAGATCATGAAAAAATTGCAGAATAAATAGAACAGTACAGAGTTCTCCAATACATAATTTGTCAATGAAACTTCCACCCCTAACGTGTCCATAGAAAATATAAAATTACTTTCCAAGGGGTGTATTGTATAAATTTCTTACACTGAAGAAATTAATAAAAAGATCATGAAAAAATTGCAGAATAAATAGAACAATACACAGTTCTCCAATACATAATTTATCAAAGGAAACTTTCACCCCAATTGTTCCTCTAGAAAATTCCTTTCAAAGAGGTGGAATAGTACAAATTTCTTACACTGAAGAAATTAATAAAAAGTCATACAAAAATTGCAGAATAAATAAAACAGTACACAGTTCTCCAATACATAATTTATCAAAGAAACTTCCACCCCTTTCCATAGAAAATATAAAATTCCTTTCCAAGGGGTGTATTGTATAAATTTCTTACACTGAAGAAATGAATTAAAAATCATAAAAATATTGCCGAATAAATAGAACAACACACAGTTCTCCAATACATAATTCATCCAGTCACTTGCCTCGGAAACATAAAACTCGACTCAATGGTGCGGTGTTGAAGTCACTTCTGACGCTCGGCGATTAAATAAATTGCACAGAAGGTCCAGGATCATCAAAGCGCCATTCAAATCGAGAATGCACGTAGGAAAACAGCATTGATATTTCAGTAACGTCAGCCGGCAACGAGAAAGTCCCGGTTGGAGGAAATATCCTCGTAAAATGTTATTTCCCAGCATCCATAAGGAGGCAGGGCTGACGCGGAAGCTTCTTACGCGTCTCGCAGGAGTGTCTGTGTGCGGGGATCGATCGTGAGATTACATAAAAGTCGCCGGGAATAAATCCTGCGGGGAACATCTTCACGAGAATCGGCGAATCGATCGAGACTCCGCGAGCGTATCTTCCCGTAGGTGTAGACACAGTGCCGGAGGGGTGGGATGTTTGCCCCGAAAAGAAATTTATAGATCGTAAATCGACGTCCCGTTCGATCCGCGACGGCTCTTTCTCTTTCTCTGTCATTCCGGGGAACGCAATTTTCCGCGGAAGATTGAAATTCCTGCGATTGTTAGACCCGGCGCCTCTATTACCATAGAAATTTCATACTTCCCAAAAGCCGGAAAGTTGCCCCCATCGAACCACTATTTCTCCGTAGAAAAAATTATACTCGCTTTCAATTTAAAATCGATGCAGGTTTGTTGAAAAAGTTCTCCAAATTATCACTTTTCGTCTGGATTCGCTAGTGATTATAGTACCCATAATGTTTGAGCCGGTACAGCTATAAACCAGATCATTATTTCTGCATATAAAAATTATGCTCGTAGTCCCCAAGGATTGCCAAATACACCAAAAAATTTTGAAATCCATGTGTACACTAATTTCATTTTTAAAAAATGTTTGATTGAAAACATGTTTCGTCTAGCGATCTTGACCCTTTGAACCTTAATAACATCGAATAAAATGGGTATTATCGTGTATAAAAATTATGTTAGTATTCACTAAGGATTGCCAAAAACACTAAAAAATTTTAAAATCGATATATCCACTAATTTCATTTTTCAAAAATGTTTAATTGGAAACTTGTTTCGCCTAGCGATCTTGGCGCTTCGAACTTTAATAACATCGGACAAAATCGATATTGTCGTGTATAAAAATTATGTTAGTATTCACTAAGGATTGCCAAAAACACTACAAAATTTTAAAATCCATGTGTCCACTAATTTCATTTTTAAAAAATGTTTAATTGGAAACTTGTTTCGCCTAGCGATCTTGGCGCTTCGAACATTAATAACATCGGACAAAATCGATATCGTCGCATATAAAAATTATGTTGGTATTCGTTGAAGACTGGCCAACGCACCTGTAAAATTTGAAATCGATAGGTCGATTAGTTTGGTTAAAAAAAAAAAATTGGGGCAGTTCTTGCTCTGTCATTCGGGGGTGCGCAATTTTCCCGGGAAGATTGAAACCGCCGCTACTGTTATGGCGGCAATTACCATATAAAATTCATATTTCAAAAAAGAGGCCGTCCTTTCGGCCCGGCCCGGACCGAAAGCGGAAAGTTATTTTCCCCGTTACCGTGATTAATGGTAACGACCCACAAAACTTTAATGAATCCCGCGGACCTCGAGAGATCGAGAGAGCAGCCTCGTTATCGGTCGTCTCGGCTCTCGATTCCGTTCAGCGATCGGCGTCTCTTAACGAGCCGGTGATCGAGTTAAAGCTTTATTTATTAGGTTTGTTAACCGACGATCCCCGCCCGGTTTCTTAATTATGTTTGGACACCCGACACGAAACTTTGTAGCCGAGAAAAAATTAACGCGCCCGATCCAACATCGATTGAATGGCTCCGTGATTTCGTTATTCTTTTTTCTTATCGGTAAGAAGGAAGAGAGTGTTTGAGAGTTGAAGGTTGTTTTAACGAACGGAATCGAGGAGGGAGGAAAGTATGTTCCCGGTGGTAACTCGATGGAAGTCGAGCGAAGCCAAAGAGAGAGAGAGAGAGAGAGAGGGAGAGACAGAGGGGGGAGGGAGAGTTTAACTTCATCTCTGACAGCGCCAAGTTAATAGAACTCGGCAAACTTCCCGTCTAATTCGCCCTTTATCGAAGCAAGAAACTGAAATGAAACTTCTGCTTCCGATGGAACTGTTCACTGGCTTCATCTTTCATTCTGCCGAGTTAGGCAGGACGCGTCTCGCGAATTACGTTACTCTTTGTTCAGAATGTTCTCCGACAGACATTCTTTCAGAAGATTTTTTCCAATTGTTCCTGGAGAACAGAATCGTTCCTGGGCAATTTCTTATAACATTGTACAACTTTTGCAGTGACCAAAATTGATCCAAAAAATTTCTTAAAATGTTATAACACCCTTAAGTAAATGTCTCACCTCTCTAATTCAAAAAGTTCATCCCCTGAGCTGTTCAAATTTGCACAAAGGACTGGCATCCTAATAGATGTAGCACAATTAATCGAATAAAAATTGTAGTTTCCACTTTTCTAAACTTTTCTACTTAACAAAATTGTTTAAAATGCGGCTACACCGTTAAATAAACGTCTCACCTCTCTAATTGAAAAAGTTCATTGCCTGAGCTGTTCAAATTTGCACAAAGGACTGGCATCCTAATAGATGTAGCACAATTAATCGAATAAAAATTGTAGTTTCCACTTTTCTAAACTTTTCTACTTAACAAAATTGTTTAAAATGCGGCTACACCGTTAAATAAACGTCTCACCTCTCTAATTGAAAAAGTTCATTGCCTGAGCTGTTCAAATTTGCACAAATGACTAGAATCCTAATAAATGTAATAAAATTAATGGAATAAAAATTGCAGATTTCTCTTCTCTAAACTTTACTCCCCAACAAAATTGTTTAAAATGTGGTAACACCCTCGAATAAATGTCTGACCCCTTCAATCAAACGTGATCATCCCCCGAGTCCTTCAAAACTGTCCAAATAATTATAATTCACGATGAACCAGTGACTGTATCACATCGAACTAACAAAAGAAATTCCCAGCTCGTTTTAAACAGATAAAAAAAAAATCGACACTGTCAAAAGGGCCAGTCCCATGACTCGAAAGTCTCATGGTGCATGGGAAATTAGGTCGTTCCTATTTAGAGAGGCGATCATCGCGATTCCCAGGAGATTCACGAGAAGGATAGAGGGGTAGCAAGGGGATGTGAAAAAAGGGCGCAGAGCCACCCTTCTGAAAAGAAAAGTTTCCTGGGATTTCTGCGCATCCTACGGAGGAGCAGGTAAAACGCGACAGGCGAAATGGGACCGAGAGAGAGAGAGAAAGAGAGAGAGAGAGAGGGAGAGAGAGAGAGCCTGTTAGCGTGAAAGCAACCGAATTTCCCATATTCCACGGGAAACTCGATTATCCGTGTTTCCGCGGACAAAGGACCGCGTTTAAGCAAACCTTTCCCGTGCGCGGAGAACGTACACACGGCTCTTCATCGTTGTTATTTACACGACGGGAATGAAGTTCAGAGACAACTTGGCAGTACCGTGAATTGTGTATAAATAAGTTTTATGACGAGTACGTCCGGCCAGAAGGTTCTTTGCGTTGATCCACGATGATGGCTGTCGAGCAGAAATAGATCGAGCCAATGTTATTCCGTCACAAGATTGCAAAATATTCGTTTGAAGGGCCCCGAGATAGTCACGTGACTTTTTCATAGTCAGCAGTTCGGTAATTGCTGTATAATTTCCGTTCACTGAAATATTCTCATACAAGGACGAAAAGTTGATGCGCGTGAAATTATTTTTCGCCTATTTTTGTCGGTAACGTGGTCGCTCTACCTTATCGCGAATCTACGAAGTCTTGGCTTTTAAGACTGGCCGGATTTTTTAAAAATTGTTAGGGAAGCTATTGGACGCTAGATCGAACCTTCCTCTTTCGAACGAGCCCTTTCCCAGCGAAAAATATTCTCATACAAGGACGAAAAGTTCTGGCACGTGAAAACATTTTTCGACTGTTTTAGTCGGTAACGTGGTCGCTCTTCCTTATCGCGAATCTACGGAGTCTTTGCTCTTAAACTTTTCACTGTCATTTATAGTATAGGTGCACTCCCTTAAATGTCAGGAAAAATTATAATCAGAGCAGAAAATGTCTGTTTCAAGTAACAGATCGTCACATTAACGTAGCAAGCCCTCAGACAGTATGCTGAAGTCATAACTACACTCTTTATGCTTTTATAACAAAAACGAGGAGGTCAACTGCAAAACAGTAAAACCACTGGATAATACTGTTATATTATTTCCACGTAATTGAAAGTATTAAGAAAATAGATACAGGTGGCTTCAGTATCTTGCATTCAGTTCAGACAATTATTTTGCATAAAATTTTGCCTATTTTTGTCGGTAACGTGGTCAGTCTACCTTATCGCGAGTCTACGAAGACCAGGCTCTTAAATAATTAATCCTATCGCTGTGAAAAGTACTGTAGCTCCCTCTGGAATTGTCAATTAAGAAAAAGGCTACACGGATTTCAAGAAATACGCCTTGGAAATTTTTGTAGAATATTTTTGATTCATATTTCGAATATTCTTGACTCTTCGTCTTTTAGAAATGAAAGAAAGTGGAATTTTTGTAAAATGTTAGGAGCGAGGTTCACGGATTAGCGGTGGAACGTCGTGGACGCTAAAGTATGTGAAACAAGTGTCCCGACGCTAAAGGAGGAGGATATAGGCGAAAGAGAAATGGAGGAATCAGGAAGAAGTATGGCGCGAGATAAAGAACGATGAACGAGACAGGTGTAATGCACTGGAGCAAGATAAGTGTACGAAGAAACAAATGTAGAAAGAAATGTCGGGATCATTGGGAGAAGTTGGCAGCGAATTTAATTGGGAACTCTGCTCGGGATTGCCGGAGTTAAATCGTGGCGGCTATTACCTGGAGTTTAGAGAAATGAGATTTTTATGCGAGTTTTTGAATTGAAAGCAATACGTTTTCAAGTTAGTCTACCGCTTTGCTTGAAACTTTACGATATTTTCTAAGCAAACCCGAGATCATACTCCCGGAAATATTAATTAGAAATATTAAAAAGAAAGAACTACATTCCAGAGCCTGCACTATTTGATAAAATAAATAAACATGGCGTTTGACACTCTTTCCAGACTTAAAAATTAATTTTTCCAAAGCACTTTTTATAGGTACGTTTTATGCTTCTGTTAAAACGTTCAAACAATTAATGTAATGTGTATACTGTGAATTTTGAATTCCTTTACAAATTGACACGTACTGCCTAGTTCCAAACCTAATTTTTCCAGACTTAAAAATTAATCAAGGCACTGTCCATAGGTACATTTTGTGCTCGTTAGAACATTGAAACAATTGATGGAAAGTAGACACAAAAATCTGTAGATTGTGAATTTTGAATTCCTTTACAAATTAACACGCATTGCCTAGTCCCAAACTTAGTTTTTTCAGACTTAAAAATTAATCAAGGCACTGTTCATAGGTACACTTTGTTCTCGTTAGAACATTGAAACGATTGATGTAAAATAGACACAAAAATGTGTAGATTGTGAATTTTGAATTCCTTTACAAATTAACACGTATTGCCTAGTCCCAAACCTAATTTTTCCAGACTTAAAAATTCATCAAGGCACTGTTCATAGGTACATTTTGTGCTCGTTAGAACATTGAAAGAATTTATGGTAAGTAGACACAAAAATGTGTAGATTGTGAATTTTGAATTCCTTTACAAATTAACACGTATTGCCTAGTTCCAAACCTAATTTTTCCAGACTTAAAAATTAATCAAGGCACTGTTCATAGATACATTTTGTTCTCGTTAGAACATTGAAACGATTGATGTAAAATAGATACAAAAATGTGTACATTGTGAATTTTGCATTCCTTTACAAATTAACACGTATTGCCTAGTTCCAAACCGAATTTTTCCAGACTTAAAAATTAATCAAGCTACTGTTCATAGGTACATTTTGTTCTCGTTAGATCATTGAAATAATAAATGTAAAATAGATACAAAAATGTGTAGATTGTGAATTTTAAATTCCTTTACGAATTAACACGTATTGCCTAGTTCCAAACTGAATTTTTCCAGACTTAAAAATTAATCAAGGTACTGTTCATAGATACATTTTGTGATCGTTAGAACATTGAAACAATTAATGTAAAATAGACACAAAAATGTGTAGATTGTGAATTTTGCATTCCTTTACAAATTAACAGATATTGCCTAGTTCCAAACCGAATTTTTCCAGACTTCAAAATTAATCAAGGCACTGTTCATAGGTACATTTTGTTCTCGTTAGATCATTGAAACAATAAATCTAAAATACACAAAATAATGTGTACATTTTGAATTCTGAATTCATCCATAAATCAACATCTATTCCCCAGTTCGAAACTAATTTTGCACTGATGAAATACGATTGAAAATAGAGGGGGGTTCAGAGAAACAATGGAAGACTAGACTTTTTACCTCCCCACTTTTTATACCGCTAATGAAATTCCTGAGATTTTTTGCTAGTTAGCGAGGCGAGGTGTTAATGTATCGAGTCGACGTGTGGTTTGAACATTCGAGAAGGGATGCTCGAGGGTTCAAGGCGGACTGTGAGATCGTTTCCGGACGGTGGCCGTGGGACGAAGCACTGGGACACCCGTCAAGCCCTTTAAATCGTTGACTAACCTAACCCAATCCCGTCTCGGAGGCCATAGAAAAGGAGACATTTAAATCTGGCTATCCCTGTGGGAACGTCCGGCGTCCACGTCCTGGGGGGTTGTCCTCCAGGGGGATGGGGGGGGGGGGGAGAAGAAAAACAATGAACTCGTTTCGGACTGGTCCCGACTCTCCACTGGCGTCGACCGGATAAAGAAATAAAAAAGGGGGCGCCTAATGTACAAAGCCTCTCAAAAAATGGGCTATCGTGAAAAAATCGTCTGGTCCCACCGTACCGTGGCACTGGACGGTTTCCTGGTGGAATTTCGGCCAAACGGAGATCATAATCGGGACTCGTTTGCCCCTTTCATAGTGAAATTGAACTACCCTCGCTGCGCTCGCCAGTGGGAAATACAAAATTCAATCCTAGTCCCTAAATTCGAGTCTTTATTAATTTCTCCCGGGGGTAAAAAAGTCTACCCTGCGAGGAGAAATTTGTAAAACATGTATTTCAACTGTGGAAGACTTTGTACTTTTTCAGTAGTTGAAATTAGTAGGAAAGAAACATATTTGTTTTATTCTTCATTCTGTATGAACTGTGCTAAAATTATTTATTTTAGATTGCAATCACTAGACAGCGGATTTTATGGATTTATGACAAAAATGAAAAATGTTTGAAACTGTAGAAACATCGGAAGAATTTAAAAGTACTGTTACATTATTTTCAACCCATAAAACCTATACTAAGAAAGAAAATAAATTTCTATTTCAGTCCAGTTCGTTGCAACGAAGGACAAATTTTTATTTTACTTTTTAAAGATCTAGAAACGAGCAAAGTCTTTATTTTCCAACACTTTAAGATTTCCTTTGCTCGTCTAAAATATCGGAGAAACATTTCAATTTTTCACAGAAAAGTATTCACGACATACAATGTTTGTACATCGTCTCAATTTTTAATTCAACGTATGCTCGCTGAGAAATACTCGTCGTTTACTCGGAATAACAATGGCCGAACGTGCCTC
>JAQQRO010000159.1:0-10597 GCA_028454255.1 Halictus ligatus
CGTTTCCCCCGAAATTTTTAATCAAGTCGACAACCCCTATCGTCCGACGAAAGTTCCTCAAGACAGAGAAACTCGCGAGAAGAAAGAAGCGTCGCGCGTGTTGCTCTTCCTTGAAGCGCGCAGCACATTGCGCAACGAGCAAACAGAGGAGCTCGAGGGGTTGAATTTTAAAATACGCGAGAGCACAGTAGAATAATACCGTGCCTGGGCAGACACGCGGCCCGCAAAAGTTTCCACACTGTCGCGAGCTGCTGTGCGAGATACTCTTTGTGCGGGGGCTAACCGGTTCTCTCTTCTTTTCTGAACGCCGCGTGTTCCTTCCCTTAATTGTTTAATCCCGGAGAAATCCGAAACAATCGCGCAGTCCCGAAAACGCCGACTGGAACGCACCGTTTGTAAATCAATTATGAGCGCATTGTCAAAGCGGTTTCTAGTCTGATGAACTCATGCAGCACCGTTTGCGCCTTTCTTCTTCTATTCTACTCTGTTCCTTTTATAGTATTTTTAATATTTTTCACGGCTGCACAAAAGCTTTGTCCTCCTTTGATACCGTGCGCGCCGCCATTCTTTCTCTTCCGAATTTAAATTAAAATTTCCACCCGGTAATTTCTTGAAATAGGATATAAGCTGATATGCGAGATTGTGTCACGCTTACCTGCAAAACAATTGCACGAATTGGATAGACTTAACATGTTCATAAGTTGAACTACGACAGTATTATTCACCTTACTTTACTTGGAATTATTTGCTATTTGAGATTTTTATTTATTTGTAGTATATCTAGTAGAATATCTAGTAGAATCGTGCAGACGAAAAATTTTAATAAACCTTTATCCATGAATTAGATATGTTTAAAATGTTTACTGAAGATAACAGTAGCTGTAGGTTTATATTTACTAAAATACTGCTTTTTTCAATTCGTAATTTCTATTAGAATAAGAAGTGAATGCCAATTTTAACCAAATGGGATATTCTTTCTTACCTCGAATAAAAATATTTATACAAATATCTGCACGTTTATATTTGCACTACTAAAATACTGCTTTACTAAATTTGTAATTTTTATTCGAATGAGAAGTGAATGCCAATTTTAACCAAATGGGATATTCTTTCTTACCTCGAATAAAAATATTTATACAAATATCTGTACGTTTATAGTTACACTACTAAAATACTGCTTTTCCAAATTTGTAATTTTTATCACGAATAAGAACTGAATGCCAATTTTAACCGTATTGGATATTCTTTCTTGAATAAAAATATTTACGCAAATATCTGCACGTTTATATTTGCACTACTAAAATACTGCTTTTCTAAATTTGTAATTTTTATTGGAATAAGAACTGAATGCCAATTTTAACCAAATGGGATATTCTTTCTTACCCCGAATAAAAATATTTATACAAATATCTGCACGTTTATATTTGCACTACTAAAATACTGCTTTTCTAAATTTGTAATTTTTATTCGAATAAGAACTGAATGCCAATTTTAACCAAATGGGATATTCTTTCTTACCTCGAATAAAAATATTTATACAAATATCTGCACGTTTATATTTGCACTACTAAAATACTGCTTCTCTAAATTTTTAATTTTTATTCGAATAAGAACTGAATGCCATTTTTAACCAAATGGGATATTCTCTTTTATCTCTAATGAAAGTATTTATACAAATATCGAGCTTCTGTCAGATTCCTCTTTAAATTTAAATAAATGTTGGGAATAGCGTTCGAACAATTTTTAAGTAGTATATAAAGGATGAATATTCTGTTTTTTTTTCTATGAAAAGTGTTCAAATAGGATTTATAAGGCAACGAAACAATTATTTAGCCATCCATTCGTTTCCCTGGCCTAATTCCAGATCTAATTTCGCTCGTTTCTATTGAATATTTTTATTTCTTGGTCCTTTGTGCCGGTAATCCCCGTAACAGTGTCTTTCTACGCGGGTCTCCCACTTTCCTGATTTGATCCCCTTAATCTCCTCCTGATCTCCACCTTTGTTATCTGGCATTTTGAGCCGCCCTTCTGCTTGTTCAACCGTCCCTCTGTTTTCATCCCTTCCTCCCCCGATGCATCCCGTTTTAAGGTCCTTGATTCTTAATCCCACTTCATTTCATCCCATTCTACGGTATTCCACGTGTCTCTTTCGGACTCCCCTTTTCTAGGATTCTCGTCCGTAATCTCTCGGCTCTCTCTCTCTCTCCCGTTCTCCTTTCTCTAGGACCGCTCCTCTTCAAGCCCCACTTCTATAGAACTCAAGGTCTTTTCCTCTAAATGCGCTTTGATTTAAATATTCAAGCAGCCCGGCCTATTTGTCCATCTTTGGCTTCTGCGTTCAGACTTTCACCTAACGCGCACTCGGACCCCTAAATCTTAATTTTTAACAATGGCGTGAACATTCATAGAAGCCTACACTTCACCTTGGTAAAAATATACCTCCCACTTCAACCCATCACTCGCATAATTCCCGGAATATTCCTGTTTCTTCGCAGCTCTCTATTAATCTTCTATTTTCACTGCAGAAACATTTAACAGGAAAGGATTTAGTTCAGAATTTTTTGAAGCTCAGAACAATAAGAAATCAGGCTAGGAGATGAGATTAATTTTCTGGAGAATCTACGTTTCTAATTGGTGAAAAATATTCAAATAAATTAGCAGAATATACTAAAAAATATTCCACGAAAATATTCTCTTTGAATACATTCATAGGTAGAAACAGAATTTTATATAAATATTTCTAAAAATTATTCGTCCGAAATATTCCTAAAAATACATTCGTAAAAATATATATTCCTAAAGAATACGTATAATACAGAATCCAGAAGGAAATATTATCGTTTATAAACTGTGCATATTAAATGGATAGAAAACGCATTTTCGGTCTTAAGCATCGCAGAAAATTGAAAGCACAAAATGGAAGATTCGCGAGAATTCATTCAACAAAGTCGACGGCGATTATTCTCCGCTATTTTATCTTCTTTCGTTCCACTTGCTCCGGTCTCCCCGCTTTCTCTCGATTCTCCATATTCCGCCATCTCCCCTTTCACTCTCAACATTCATCTCCTGTTTCACAACTCTAAGCTCCAAACAATAAAACTCATTTCACAACCGAATAACTTCTAAAATTCAGCCGCTCCTCCGTTCGTTAACAAACTGCGGGCGGAGCTGAATTCGAGAATTATTAACCGAAACGCAATCTTCAGAAAAATTCATTCGACAAAGTGCGTGCGGCCGTTGTTCCCGTTTCGCCCGTGTTTTCAGTTAATCCACTTTCTTTTCAGAATCCTTCCATTCGCGATTTTTCTCCGCATTTTTGCGCAGCTTGCATCTGCTTTTTCACTACCCCCGGCTTCGAACAAAAGGACTTGTTCCATAGCCTTCGATGCGAGAACCTTTTAATGTTTAATTCATTGTTTCGGCATTAGAAAAGCGTCGAATGTCTGTAAAATTGAAATACGAGATTCAATCTTCGTAAAAACTCGATTGGGAAAATCCATTTCATTTTCACATCCTTCCCTTTCACCCTATTTGTATTTCATAACCCTAATATGTAGCCTGAGTACATACCAATATGGAGGCGCCCTTATCTGTCAAAACGCTGAAAATTCCACGTCTTCACACACGCATAACTTTTGAACTTCTGATCTCCTAGGATTGAAACCTGTATTTTCGGAATTTTCTAGCCAAAATCTACAGGATTACGCAGAAAGGAGTACAAAATTTCTGGTTTCCCGAAGCAAAGTTTAGTTCTAATTTCAAAAGCAATTGGATACAAGACAGATAAGGGCGCCGCCATATTGGTATACACACTCGAGCGGCGCCGATACGGCTGATTTGAATCGGATTCAAAATCAAAGAACTTTCGATAGAAATGAGGTAGAGCGATGAAATTTTTTTTAAATTAAAGCTGAAACTTTGTAGAATATGGGAAAATAAGGAGATTATGGTACGAAAGGTTTTTAACCTCGAGAAAATTCGTTGAACTTGCACAATTTCAAGAAAATTGTGGTTTTTCCAATACCACGCGCGGAAAAAATTTTTTTTGAACATGTTATACATCATTTCCCGTAGATTTTTCACGGGGATTTCAAATCTGGTCTCCAAATTTGTCTACGACTTCAGGATTTTGCAAGAAATAGATTTTTGTGACAAAAACTAACGAAATCGTTTCTATCGAAAGTTCTTCGATTTCGAATCCGTTTTCGTCGAAATTGCCTACTGTGCGAATTTAAATTTCTAAAGAAATGCCGAATTGAAATCCCGAAAACCTCATTCCCAAAAATCCATGTCCATAATTCTCCATATTCCCACTTAATTCGCGTAGGTTGCCACCCGGCACTCTCCGTTTCCCGACCATAACCTCAAAGCAAATAGCCACGGAGCCCGGGCGACCGGCGAAACATTTAAATTCAAGCGAGTTTAGTATTTTAAATTCAAGTGGTGCGCGCACTGCGTCTGCGAGGTGCTCCGCAGGCACGGGAACCCGAAACAGGGTCCCCGGAAAAATTAATTTACCAGAATCCAGTGGCCATTATTCTCGTTCCCGGTATCCTCCTTCGCGCGAGTTCCTTGCCAGTCGTCCTCGAACCCCCGTGTCTTTTCCCTTTCATCCTGCCTCCTGTTTCGCAACCACCCCGAAAAGTAACACACCCCGCAAACGAACGGCGACGACGCGCACCTGTGCTTTCATGCTCTCCCACTATCACAGCCTTCTCTCCCCTCCTCTCTCTCACTCTCTCTCTCTCTTGGGTTCTCTTTCGGAGGCCGCCGTTCCTCTTTGATGTCACTTCCCAGACTCCGAGTGTACCGTGGACGAAGAGAACCGATGGAGAAAGAGCGATTTTCTCTCACTTTCTCTCTCTCCTCCCACTCCCCCCCCCCTCTCTCTCTCCCTTTCGGTGATGCGAGAGTCAGAGAGACGACCAAAAACGCTCTTCAAAGCATAGATTTACGTTCCAGCGGCGCTTTCCACCGGCGAGAATGTTTTCCTATTCCATGTATCCGGCGGCGACGCGTGCAGAGAGAGAGAGAGAGAGAGAGAGAGAGGGAGAGAGAGGGGAGAGGACGCGCTTTTCCAAGGGTAAATCGGCCCGCTGGCGAACGCTTTAATCGCCCATCCTTTGGGGCAGAGGGAAACACGCTTCAAACGACGATGAACCTGCGGTCGACCTGGATTTTTCACCCTGCGATGCCCCCGAATCTCCAGCGAACTGTCCATCCGCGAACGAATTTCCTTAAACGACCCCCACCCCTCCCTCCGCCGAGCTCGAACGCTTGACGCCATTGCGCGCGGTTTTCTTCGCGCAACGTATCAGTGGTACCCATAAGTAATCGATTTATTCGCAAAGAATTTGTTTTGCAAATTGTTCGTTGATGTTGATGAAGATCGTTGAAACACGCATTCTTACTTTTACAGTTTTCAGGACAGTTTTCTAGGGGCGGATAAAAAATATTCCTTTGTGTAGCCTTGATTGTAACAGGACATTAAGTGAACAGACATTTTGTGGAGAATTAAGCAGAATGTTTGATTGAAAAGGAAGAAGATCCGAGGGAGATTAGAAATAATTTCTTAAATGCACTCTGAAATGCAATCTTTAGAAAAATGAACTATGAAAATAGAAAATTGCATGAAGAGCTTGATAATAATGTTGCATGGTCTTGATAAGACAAGTGTAGTGGTGAAACATAGACTCGTGGCACAAGGTTTGTGTAATAGATTTAGGCAACGTTTATACGTGCAGTTTCACACAAATTACCCTAAGCAAATAAACATTTTGAGTTTTGGTTACCTCGAGGTTAATATTACAGCTTCCTGCTCTGCAAAGGTTAACGAAGCCTCGCAACATTTTCACGTGTAACTGTAGCAACGAATGAAGAGTAAAATTAATAACATTTAACAATGTTATCGAAATGAAGATGTGGTTCGAGAAAATGATAGAAATTTATATAGTTTCTCAGTGTATTTCAAGATTGAGGATATTATTGACTCTCGTTTTATTTTTTCCAGATTAGATGTCGTCTGTGGACCAATGAGAAAAATTCGAACAATCAACTGACAAGTTAGGGTAAATCTGGATTCGTTGCTAAATTGAAGAAGATTCTTCAGCCACGGGAAACAACACGACCGACTTGGAATTTTCTTCTGGAGCACAAAAAGTAACAATCTTTTCAAACACTTATCATTATAAAAATTTTTTAACCTGCGGATAATATTTTACGCACATACATTGGAATTGACAAAGCTCGAAGAAGCTTGGATTTCTAACTATAATTGCTTCGATCAATACTTAAATCATCGACAGATATCAATAACACCTTCTCCAGCTTCAGGTATAAAATGAATTCATTGTGAATCACATTTAGTGAAATTAAAGATCTCATATTTCAAACAAGCAATAAAATTTAAGATCTCAATCTTCATAGTCCAAACACTTAATGAAATTATAGATGTCAATTTTCATATTTCAAACACTCAATAAAATTAAAGATCCAAATTTTCGTAATTCGAACACATAATAAAATTAAAGATGTGAATCTTCATAGTCCAAACAGTTAATAAATTTAAATATCTCGATTCACATATTTGAAACACGTAATAAAATCAAAGATCTCAATTGTCATATTTCACACAGATCCCAATTTTCCTACATCACATAATAAAATTGAAGATCTCAGTCCTCCTGATTCAAGCACTCAGTCAAATTAACACTAGATTGCCCGAGGAAGTCATTTTGACTGGTTCCTAATTTTTCCTTTCACAATTACTGAAACTGTAAAAATGTTTTCACCGGAAATTTTTTAATGAACCTCTTCATTGAATCACACATATTACAATAAAAGTTGTATGAAGTCAGTTGGCACAGTCTTGTCACTCTTACAAAGCAATATACGTCAGTCGCATTTATTGCTCGGTCGTTCTACTGTTAAAGACGTCAGTCTTCATGGTTCTCTGCCCGAAAAAATCCCGAACCAACCCGACGAATCCCTGAGGCGTGATGAAACGACCATAAACCAATATATCCCGATTATTTCCAGAGATTTCAACGCCGAGGACTGACCGCGCAGCGGCGGGACACGCCGATACATGAAATGAAATTCCTCGGACGGACGCGGGGGCCCGTGGCAGGCATCTGGTTCAAGGCTCCGTGAGATCCTCCGTCAACATCGAGAAAGGAATTTCTCACCGGGAATAGGGGATAAAGGGGTCTGGACGCGTCGGGACGCTCGCGGAAAAAGAGAAATTCAAATTCCGGTGCCGGAGGCGTGACGGAATTGTTTCGCCGGACAAGGAGCCAGAGAAATTCGGAGGGGGGCCGCGATAAATTCGGATCAGCGGCGCGAAATAAATCCTCGGACGCGTCGAAGCGACGCTGCGCAGCCCGGAAGAGTGTTTCCGGTTCGGACAGAAGATCGGTCGGCCGAGAGTGCCCGTGGACGCGCGAATAAATTGAAAGAAACACGGGGGAACAAAAGGAGCGTTGATAAACGGTGAGTAATGGGGACGCGAATTGCCCCAGCACCGCGTGACGAACGAACCTACCCCTATCCCCTCCCCCATGCGAATTCCTCAAGGGGGTGGTTCGCGAATTTCGAGGTTTGCTTCGATGTCTCTGATGCGTCTGATTTTTTAGAGGCCTGGCCGAGCCGAGAAATGCCGAGGAGAGAGCTACGACCGCTGGACGGAAGATCCTGAGAAAATGGAGGACACCTTGAGACTGTGAGAAGAGACAGAAGAGATTTTGTGGGACGAGACAGAGGAAGGATTTTGGAAACCGGCGAGGAAGAAGAAAATTCAGAGAATAGATTTCTTTTAAAATGCTGCGAGAAACAGTTGGGAGAAATGTCAGAAAAATAAACAGAATTTTAAAAAGGATTTAGAAAGAAGACAAATAGGTTATGTTGAAATAGATGTAAAGAAAAGAAGGAATAGAGAAAATTTTGTAGAAGGGTAAGGGAGAGATATTACAACATAAGAGAGATTTAAGAGAGATATTACAACATTTATACACGGTTCCAAGAAGGAAAAGAATAGACAAAAATTTTAAGTTCAAGAAAAAGGATTGTTAAACAGTACCAAAAGAAAATTTCAAGACAGATATAGGAACATTGCAAAATTTTAGAGAAATATAAGGAGAAGGATTTGAGAAGTACGATTTCAGATTTTAAAAATATATAGCTCGAGAAACGGTACGAAAAATTTCAAGAGAGAGATACTACAAGGGAAACAATTCGAAGGAATGTTTTAAAGAAAAAGTGTAAAACGAGGCTTTGAAGGAAGAGCAAGAAGAAAATATTTTTAAAGGAATATATCAAGAAGAACAATATCAAGTATAAAATAAGGATTTCAAGAAAGAATGAGAAGAAAATTTTGACAAGAAAGTATCAAGGGAAACAAGAGTAACAAGGGTTTTAGAAAAGGGGGTGGAGAAAGGACGCAACAGAAATACAGGAACAATTTAAAGGAAGATAGGAGAAGGAACGTCGAACGAAGGATTTCAGAGAAGAGCGAGCAGAAGGGTTTGGCGGAAGTATAATAAAAGGCTTTCAGAAAGAAGGGGGGGAAAAGTTTGAGGAAGAGGGATTTCAGAGTAACGTGGCAAACGGAATGATTTAAAAGAATTGTAAGAAGTTACAACAAGATTTTCAGAGAAGTGCAGGAAGGACTTTAGGGAAGCGTGAGGGAGGAGAGGCTCCTCCTGAAGACAGATTAGACGGGGAGGGGGGACAGGGGGGAGAGGGGGAGGAAAGTTTTCTATGAGTGAGTTTGCGAGGAAGATTTAGAAGAGTGGAGGATATTTGCCTGGCGAAGAGGGAAACTTGCGGAATATAGTGTGCGAAAGGGTGCGGAGTCTGTGGGGGTGGTATATCAAAACGCGTGCATCAAAAGGAGAGCCGTCGAATTTGCGAGCTGGAAAAAATATTCGAAGAGGAACATTTTTAACCAAGAAAAAGAGAAAAATCTTTGAGTGGAGGAAGTCTCGAACTCCCGGAGGAGAAATCTGGAGATCCTGAGGGGGTAAGAGAAGCGTGCGAAATTTACGGTGCTAGAGGAGCAGGGATTTCGAGTTCCGAGCAACTCGAGGAATTTCCAGGAGTATCATAAGCAAATTTCCGAAATACGGTAAAGGAAAATTCGATGTGCAAGAATAAGTAGAATCGGCTCGGGGAAGATCTGACGGAGGGGAGATTGCGAAAACACCGAGGAGAAAAAAGAAAATCGGAGATACAGGGGATGCGGAGGCCCCGGGAGAAGTGGAATGTCTTAAGGTAAATTGTAGGAACGGTTAAACATATTCCGGAGTTCAAAGGGAACTCGGTAAGAAGTATAAAGCGCGCGCAGCTCTCGCGAGGAAAGACTCTCCCGTGGAACGCCCTCGGCGAGATCCATTTCGCGGGAACCATAACAGCGGAACAAATTGAAAAATCATTTCGCGAGAACGCTTTCCGAGAATCGGGAGCTTCGAATCGCGGGCAGACTGAAATCACTCGGAAACGTAATCAGAGATTCGAGAGGACAATTAGACTGACTCGAAACAAGCCAAGATGGACGCCGTGGGTTCCCATCGGCAGTTCACCTGGGATTAAGTGCTCGTCAACCACGTTATACCACTCGTTCGGCAACTTAACTCGTTCGCGGCCGTTAAACGACGATGAGGAGCCCCATTGAACATCTTACGGCCAATCGTAAAACCCGCGGAAGCCGGGAGCCATAAAAATCGGAGCCGTCCGTTCCCTCCGGCTATACTAATCCCGTTCGACAGTTTTCCCAACAAACAAACCGCGAGTGAATTGCCGGGAACGATCATGTCGCGGACGCGTGCTCGTCGAATAGTGTGCTCCGTGCGTTCAATCGGCGGGCCAAGCGGATTTTTGTAATCGTGTCGTTCGCACAGCGATAAAGAACCATGATGGCCGGCACGGGGGTGAGCGTCGGAGGCGCCGGGATGCTCAGGGCCAGGCGCCGGGACGTTAGCGTCAAGCCTAATAGAAAGCTAGACCGGAAGTCCTCCAGAGGAATGATCTACGAGAACGAGGAGCTCAGGCTGAGGACCATTCACATAAACGCTGAGGTCGAGCAAGGTAGGACGCGGCCTTTAGGCTAACTCTTTTCGTGTTGAATACCACCTAACAACCAGTTAGTGTTTTTTTTTTTCTTTAACGTAATACTCTTTCCGGAACACAATAATTTTGTGCACCCATGGCGAGATAAAAGATTAAACGAATTTCAATTTACAATTCTTTATTCAGCCCCTGTTTCTCTGTAGAACATTTTTATTTTGTACAAACATCCGGAGTATGTTAATAATATTCGTCTGTGTTGTCCAGTGTTTTTCTCCTCTCTGTTATTTCTATTATTCACCGAGTGCATTCAATAAATGTGTAAGTAGGTTAGAAGTGTCGACACTGTAAATATAGCATGTTGCCGTACTGCGTAAGTATTGAGGACGAATTACGTATAATTAGAGATTACGTGTCGACTACTGGAATTTTAAGAAGATGGAAAAAATCTTTACTAAACGATAAAAACACAGTAAAGACAATTGGCTAAAAGTTTAATTTTTAATTCCGAAAGAAATCGATCTCTCCGAGAGAA
>JAQQRO010000160.1:0-10574 GCA_028454255.1 Halictus ligatus
CCCCGAATTATAGTCTGCCGCACCCCGTTGCAGCCATAACCTATAGACCAGATAGGACCAATAAACCTCGCGAGTGCCATACAAAATATGAGCTTTCAGCTGGGTAAGTTTTAAGTATGGGGTTGGTTACTCTAAGGGTGTTTCTAAGTGGTGATTAATGTCGATATTTTCTGGTTGTTCGGTTCTGATCAGTTCTATAGGAAAAACAGTTATAATTTATATTATCGTTACTGGGATTTGTTTCAGGGATACTTCATTTGTTTAGTCTTTATTTACAGCAGTTGAATACCTCACCTTTTCGAGACGTTGACTAAACTGGATAGTAGCGAAACGTCGTAGAAAGTTTCCCAATCGAGAGAGAAAGGATAGCGCGTGATTCATCGGCATGGTCGAAACCATCGAAATGATGACTTAAACAGCCCCTAATTTGGTATGAACTACCCCATACTTCATTTCAGAGGAAATACTAATTTAGCTTCCATGTCGCACACAGCAAAATTCCGAAACCAACTAAAACTAAAAATTGGTAAAATTCAAGGTTTTGTATCTCATAAGAAAACTTGAAATCATCGAAATGATGACTTAAACCCCCCCTAATTTGGTATGTGCTACCCCATACTTCATTTCAGAGGAAATAATAATTGAGCTTCTACGTCGCACACAGCAAAATTCCGAAACCAACTAAAACTAAAAATTGTTAGAATTCAAGGTTTTGTATCTCATAAACAAGCTTGAAACCATCGAAATGATCACTTAAACCCCCTCTAATTTGGTATGTGCTACCCCATACTTCATTTCAAAGAAAATACTAATTGGACTTCCACGTCGCACACAGCAAAATTCCGAAACCAACTAAAACTAAAAATTGTTAGAATTCAAGGTATTGTATCTCATAAACAAGCTTGAAACCATCGATATGATGACTTAAACCCCCTCTAATTTGGTATGTGCTACCCCATACTTCATTTCAGAGGAAATACTAATTGGGCTTCCATGTCGCACACAGCAAAATTCCGAAACCAACTAAAACTAAAAATTGTTAGAATTCAAGGTATTGTATCTCATAAACAAGCTTGAAACCATCGAAATGATGACTTAAACCCCCTCTAATTTGGTATGTGCTACCCCATACTTCATTTCAGAGGAAATACTAATTGAGCTTCTACGTCGCACACAGCAAAATTCCGAAACCAACTAAAACTAAAAATTGGTAAAATTCAAGCTATTGTATCTCGTAAACAAGCTTGAAACCATCGAAATGATGACTTAAACCCCCTCCATTTTTGTATGTACTATCACACATTTCATTTTAAGTGCGCCCCTGCCTCCAGAACGTGGCATAACGCAAAATTCAGATTCGAAGCTAGACTTGAGCTCCGGTCGTACAGAGATCATGAACGTAAAACTTCGTCGAACCCTGAATCAATGGCTGCAATCAATGGCAGACTCAAAGTCCAGCTGTTTTCGCGTGTGAAATCCCATATTTCAGCGACGAGCGAATCTGTTCGACGTGGCAGGCAGCAAAGTTCAGAGGCTCCCGGAGGAATGCGCTTCCGGTCGCGCGGATTCCCGCGGCTGACGAGGCGTTCAAGGTCGTTTACACGAACGCGGCTTAAAAAGAGATGCGGCTGCATGACCGTGCGGGATCGGTTCTCCATTAAAGATAGGTCTGACCTTGCTCGTTCGCGTTCGTTGATCATCCTTGAGCGGGGTCGTGCGACCGATTTATTCAGATCGCGCCGATTACGGAACAATCGAGCGATTTACCAGGCAGACCGGCATGCACGGCGTGCGAAACTTGCAAATTTTGCTGGCGAATAATCTTCCCTGTTCCTACGTTCCTCTCTCTTTCTACCGGGAAAGTATGGTTCCTCTCTGTTTAGGATGAAAACCCGTTACCCGGGCCGTTGAAATCTCGATTTACGCCGAGCAGCGCGCGCGCGAATCAATTCGAACATTATCGGCGATTCTGTACGAGATCGGTAGCGATCTATGGGAACGGTCGAGTGCTCCATCATGCTCGTAGATTGACGATGAACGCGGCGGAGTGCGAAGCGTACAGTCAATACTTTTACCCTGGGACCAGCGAGCCCGACACAATGGCGGCCGAGAACGTTCTCATAGCTGCGCGCCACGGCCAGGGCAATTAGCATCTAATAACTCGAAGTTCGTTAGCGGAGGCCTTCGCGCCACGCGATCATTGTTCTAGAGGCTGTTAAGCCCTTCGCTGGGACCAAGCGACGCGGGTACGTCTTTACCGAGCGGATTTCAATTATCGCGTTCCATTTTAAGACTCTCTCTCTCTCTCTGTCCCTTCTTCGAGAACCGAGTTTTACGAGCTACCGCGTCGATCGATTGATTTCGATTATACAGGCTGGTCCACGCAACTTGCACACATGTGTAACTTCCAAAGGATGCACGAACTAGTTTTGTACACAGAACTTGCATGGTCTGAAGGGATACAAAATTTTATTCGACGATTTTATTTTATTCGATTTTATTCGACGGTTTTATTTTATTCGATTTTATTCGACGATTTTATTTTATTTGATTTTATTCGACGATTTTATTTTATTCGATTTTATTCGACGATTT
Organism: Halictus ligatus; assembly: GCA_028454255.1. Lineage (NCBI taxonomy): Eukaryota > Metazoa > Arthropoda > Insecta > Hymenoptera > Halictidae > Halictus > Halictus ligatus. The sequence goes on from JAQQRO010000160.1 coordinate 2,596, forward strand.
TATTTTATTCGATTTTATTCGACGATTTTATTTTATTCGATTTTATTCAACGATTTTATTTTATTCGATTTTATTCGACGATTTTATTTTATTCGATCTTATTCGACGATTTTGTTTTATTCGATTTTATTCGACGATTTTATTTTATTCGACGATTTTATTTTATTCGACGATTTTATTTTATTCGACTTTATTCGACGATTTTATTTTATTCGATTTTATACGACGATTTTATTTTATTCGATTTTATTCGACGATTTTATTTTATTCGATTTTATTCAACGATTTTATTTTATTCGATTTTATTCGACGATTTTATTTTATTCGATTTTATTCTATTCGATTTTATTCGACGATTTTATTTTATTCGATTTTATTCGACGATTTTATTTTATTCAATTTTATTCGAATTTTATTTTATTCGAGAAGGTCAACACTTTTTTACAATTCGACATTGTTCCATGTTCTGGTATTAAAAGTATAGTATTTCATTTAAAAAAACAAGGTCGACCTTGGAATCTCCGAAACACTTCCACCTTTGACAAAAATAAATAAACTAGGGATACAAAATTTTATTCTCGTATTATCAGGTTGGAGAAATAAAAAGGAAATGAAATGATTTTCTTTCTCTTAATAAGAAAATTTTGAGAAAACAAAGTGAAATTACTCGTTAATTATTAGGTTTAGGGCTAGTGAAGGTCCATAAATTTTCACTCAGAATTCGACATTCTTCCATGTTCTGGTATAAAACATACAGTATTTAATTTTAAAAAACAAAGTCGACCTTCGAATCTCCGAAACACTTCCACCTGTGAAAAAAACAAAAACACTAAATTGTGTTCCCGTTCAGACCATGCAACTACTGTATACAAAACTATTTCGTGCAACGCATCCTTCGGAAGTTGTATATGTGTGCAAGTTGCGTGGGCCACCCTGTATTTTCAACATGGTGGTTCGGAATTCGTAGCTGTGGATTCGAAAATATAAAATACTTCCGGTTCGATCCCAGAACGGGATCTTCTGCCTGAGTAGCGTCCATTTTGATTTATGAGATTAACCATTTGCACTCGGAACTATTATAACCTCAAAAACTTTCTGCCTGGATAATTTTAAAAATAATTCGACCGTCTTCGAATAAACTGCGGCACTATTGACGTCGTAGACGACGAATGTATGAATAATTGAGTAGGTAATAATGGGTTGCATAAACTCAAGGGAGCTGGCTTCAATAAAAATAAAAGATCGATGGAGCTTTAACGAAGGAACTGGTTTAACAATTTCGAAACGGAAGCATTATAATGCCCATCGACGACTGCTGGATAAGATATGCGAAACCGGTCACATGACCATCATCGGCGAGTATTCGCGCGATGGCAACCGGTCTTGCGGCGGAAGGAGTCGATTCCCGAACGAATGGTCTTGGATTTTTGCGAAATTCGGGCTCGAAGACCGGGGCCGTTTAAGAAACGCGGAAGTTCCCGGAGCGTGACGCGCGGTAATCAACGAAGCGCGCGCGCGCGCCGAGCGTAAGCGGGCAGAAGCGTGCAAAAGCGTGCAAAACCGAGCAAAAGCGAGCCGGCGAACGCACCCACGCACGGGGACGAACAATGTACCGTAATCGCGATTCGCGGGAGAGGACGCGCGTGGCTCCGATCCGCGCGCATTGTGCCCGCGAGGAGCGTGTGCGCAGCGCGCTCGCCCCTCGAACGGTTCCGCCGGGCCTTGTTCCCTCAATTAATAAAAGTACTGCAAAAAACGGGACCGACGGCGTAATTAAAGCGCAATACGGAAGACGCGGATCCGCCGGGGGACGTTCTCTCGCACGGAAACCAGGTGACAGAGACGAGGAGGAAGAGAGAAAGAGATGGACAGCTAGATAAAGAAAGAGAGGAGAGAGAAGGAGAGAGAGAGAGAGAGAGAGAGAAGGAGAGGTGGACACCGGTCGCGCTTCATGCCAATTTAACCCGTCCGCTGTCCTAGGCCGGAAAATGAAACAAAAGTATCGAACGTGAGCTGGATGCAGGACCTGTTCTCCTCGCGAAAGGGTTCCGTTACTCTTCACCGAGCACGAAGACGATCCGTTAATTAGTCTCACCTGGAAACACGGAAATTGAACGCCTCCAACGTACCGGGGTTCGCGCGGACTTCATTTCCGGGTAGGAATTTAGGGGGCGATCTTTGCGACTTGTTCCCATGGAAACCTGTACGAAGGTTGCGAGGAATTTCTGTGTGGCGGAAGCGCGAAGGATTCGAGCGATTGTTGTCATTTTTTTTGGCCAGAAAATATTCATCATTGTCGAAGATATGACCTTTCCGCCGGAGGTGCTTTTATCTCGAAATGTTCCACGATGACCACACGCTCGGAGAACTTTGACAATTTTTTGTTAAAAAAGTTGGACGGATATCGACATAAATGTTAACTGATCTGAAAGACGATGGGTTCGGGTACTTCTTCTAATTTTGTCATTAAGGAATCATAAGGATTGTCAAAGCTATGATTTTCCTATCGGAGGTCCTTTTTTCGAGAGACGTTCCACGATCATTACTCAATTAGTGATATTTGAGAATTTTTTGCGTAGAAGCTAGTACATGTATCGTAACAAATATTTTCCTATCCGAAAGACGATAGATTCAAGTAATGCCTGTAATTTTTTCATTAAGAAATCATAACAATTACCAAAGATATGATTTTCCTACCGGAGGTCCTTCCCTTCGGAGACATTCCACGCTCATTACTCAATTAGTGATTTTTGAGAATTTTTTGCGTAGAAGCTAGTACATGTATCGTAACAAATGTTTTCCTATCCGAAAGACGACAGATTCAAGTAATGCCTGTAATTTTTTCATTAAAAAGTCATAACAATTACCAAAGATATGATTTTCCTACCGGAGGTCCTTCCCTGCAGAGACGTTCCACGATCATTACTCAATCACTGATATTTGACAATTTTTTGCGTAAAAACTAGTACATGTATCGTAACAAATGTTTTCCTATCCGAACGACGACAGATTCAACTAATCCCTTCAATTTTTCCATCGAAAAACATTAACAATCGTCAAAGGTACAACTACCCTTCTTTCTGCGCCACATAAGGTTCTGCCCGACCAGAAACTCGTGTTCCCGTTCCCGCCGAAAATTCCAGAACAAACGAAACAGTCAGTGTAGTGTCTTCATACCTAATCGGTGGCTGCAAAACGAAAATCGTCGGAGTCCTCCGGCAGCACCACCGCCACCAGAACAGCCCTGCTCCGTCACCATGGGACGCATAGTAATCCCGGCGAGAATCGCGTCGGGGGAGAGAGTAAGGAAAGCGGAGAGGCACAAAGGCAGAAAGGAAAAAGAATGGCGCGGCACGTAACGCAACGCGCGAGGAAGGAGTTCGCGCGAGTGAACCGGATGGCGAAACGACTTTTTCAGCGAGTGAACACCCGCGTGACACTGGAGCACGACCGTGTACCGTTTTGCCCTCGGCCCGTTCTTCGCGAGCGCGGAATAAAAGTTCGCTGCCACAGGTTGTCTGGGGGGGGGGGGACAGGATAATCGTCCGTGTCGGGGGACCAGCGTCGCCATTAGCATTGTTGTTATTGTAAACGGGACATGTGCTCGTCGGGGTGTGAGGGAGGGACGGGGGGAGGGAGAGACGTTGGCAAGTAAACGCGAGGGGTCGCGAGGATTCATTGTTGCGCGAGGGAACCGTCTCTCTCCCTCTCTCGCCTTCTCCCTCGCTCTCGCGGCTTTTATGCAAATAGAGGAATTCGCCTCGCGAGGTTCCCAACCGGCGAGAGACCGCATGAATGGGTAATTGACGAGCGACTTCCTCCGTGCGGCCGCAACAGTCGATACTACGTCTTCGCGGCCGTTGCTGAAACGGAAAAACCTTTCTCGGAAACTCTTGTGGACCTTGCGGAGGCGACTCGAGAGCCTCGGTACAACACGGACGCCGCTAGGTCCTCGAGAGCCGCGGCTTTTGATCCTCCAATGACAACCCTGGCTGCGTCCTGTCAGCTCCTTAAGGGGGCCGGCATGGTTTGAAATCCATACACGTATGCAACGGTCAAAATCCAGACAAACTGCCGCTTTAATATTGCGATGAGCAGTTTAGAAGTGGTCAATTGTGTTTCCTGAAAGTCCAATGTACGACTGTATGGAGCCCAAATTGCGAATTTCTACCTCATCGTGGAGCAATTTGTAATATTCGGCAGAAGATTCGAACTCTGAAGCACGTGTGACGTCACAACATGGCTGCCGATGAGAGAAATCCATATACGTATGCAAGGGTCAAAATTTACACAAACTGCCGCTTCGATATTGCGATGAGCAGTTTAGAAGTGGTCAATTGTGTTTCCTAAAAGTCCAATCTACAACTGTATGGAGCCCAAATTGCGGATTTCTACCTGATCGTGGAGCAATTTGTAATATTCGGCAGGAAATTCGAACTCTGAAGCACGTGTGACGTCACAACATGGCTGCCGCTGAGAGATTCTCTTAATCTGGTTGCCTTCTTAAGGGGCCGGTATGGTTTGAAATCCATATACGTATGCAAGGGTCAAAATCTAGACAAACTGCAGCTTCAATATTGCAATGACCATTTTAAAAGTGGTAAATTATATTTCCTAAGAGTCCAATCTACGTCTGTATGGAGACCAAATTGCGAATTTCTACCTGATCGTGGAGGAATTTGTAATATTCGGCAGAAAACTCGATTTCCGAAGCAAGTACGACGTCACAAGATGGCTGCCGCTGAGAGATTCCCTTAATTTCGGGAGATTCAGTGTTCGTATAAAAAAAAAGACTCTATACAGACGTAGCAAAGATATGTACAAACACGGTAATATGCATTTTTAATTGATCACTTACTTATTTGACACTAGGCTTACAGGACCCTTCAAACTTACAGGTTTTAATATTTTTTATTTAAAAATATTAAGATTGTAAGGAAGCATAGATGAGAAATTATTTAGCAAATTTATTTCTTTGGGTATATATTACTTTAAAAATATTGCTAAAATTTTTGGTAGCACGTTCTTGTTATTTTTGTGAAGTGGTGCAAAATATTCGCTTTTAGTACTTCGTAAACCTAATGTTAAGACGTAAAGTGTCTAAAAAATATGGCACAGCGTATCATAGCGTTCACAGTCAAGGCCAAATCCCTGCTGGCCCCCTTAAGCAGACATTCTGTTTTACCATTCTTTTGAACCAACCACTTTCGCGTCAACGTTACCTTTCCCCTCGGACCTAAAACAAGCAGTCGATCGGTGAAACTGGGCGCTAGAAAATTAGAATTTAATTCTTTGCGACTTGAAGAAGTGTTCAACATCTTCTCTATACAGTGGAACCTCGATTAACCGAACCTCGTTGGAGTTGAAACAACCTTGAGCGCGAAGGGTTGCTAAGAGTCTGGGATACCGGGACTTCTCTATACACGACGCCAAGGCCTGGATGATATACGTCGCCGAATTATCCCCTCTACGAAGCTCTAGACACCTCGGACGCCTAGTAAACATAACACGGCTCGGTTATGCCTCCTCCTAGACGATACATGACGCTGGCAGGACCCGTGTTGTTGACGTACATCGAGAATTCACTGTGTTTGGAACAGCGGATCAAAATGGAGGTCAACTCCGGTCATTCGAGGGCTGATGATCAAATATATTGGAGATCGAACGCCTGCGAAATATCGGTGCGATGGTCGGACACTGTGCTGGAGGTTTCCGAGGTATAGAATCGCGCTGTACATATCTATGCGATCACGATCCGTGGCGTTCCCCGAGAAATATTCCGCGGAACGGGCACGAAATATGAATGCCTCTCGACACGGTCTCCTGTTTCACCTGCTCCACCTGCCGAGAATGCGGCTCGCCGCGACTTTTCACGAGGAATTTCGATTCAGGAATTCAGGAAGGAACAGCCGGAATGCCTGGCCGACTAGCGGGCACCGAGCTTTGCCGCACGGTATCCTGGGATCGAGGAAATTTCTAGGCTGAGTTACAAGGGACTCGCGAAATCTGAAAGCGTTTCCGTGTACGGCGCGATCGCGACCGTGGTGCTACATAAAAAACAGGGAAAACGGAGCCTTCGACAAGCTAGGTGCACGAGGAACCGTAACCTAACAATGTAAAAAGATCGTGATTTTTCTGAATTTTTCCTTGCCACATAGTCATAGATCTTGCTTGCAAATCTGTGTTTTATTTAGAAGTATGCATGTGTCGTCTAGCGACTTCTAAGAAATTTTGTAGAGTTCTTCGTAATCAAATTTTGAAGAAATATTTATTTTTACAATTTTCTATTTAGTATTAACCCTCCGACGGCAGAGTCCAGGTTCATTTTTGCCGAGAGACTGCTCGGTTCCTGCAAAATTAATTGGATTAATTACATTTGGTGTACAAGGACCGTTCAAATTAAACGGTCCGCTTCATTAAGCGAACAATTTATTTTAAAAATGTTTAAGGACCTGACCTCCGAGAATTTTCTCTGCAACAATTCACGGGCTTTCTTTCTTGAACCAACGCGATAATTCAAAGTGCATACACTGCGCAGTTTGTAGTAATTTTTGTACAACGGAGAAACGAAACGAAAGAAAAAGGAGAAAAACGAAACAAATTGAACGAAATTGAATTGAATTTATTATTGTTTATCGGAGTTTTCTCGGGGATTGAATTTAGTCGGCCAGAGCGTCGTTTCTCCGTCGATCGGCGCGAGGCGACGGAATAATAACGCGAACGGAAGAGGAGGAAGCGTGCGGAATAATCGCGAGGCAGCGTCGCGCCGGTCGAAACCGGCCGATCGGTTATTTATAAGCGAGCATGGAGATTTATGCGACACGTGGAAACGTGTAATAACGCGAGAGGCGCGATTACCCGAGGAACGTCCTTTTTCCAAGGAATCGGCCCCTCTCGGCGATCGATCATACACCGCGGAATCGATCGCGGAATGGCGAGCACGTTTCTGAGAGGCGTACGCGAGCTGAATCGCGGGAGCATGATCGCTACTAACGGAACGATTCCGCGACGTAACTCCTTCAGCTGCTACCGCGAACCCTGTGCCGTCCGAATTCTCGATATATGTCGGCAAAACGGGTCTCGCCAGCGACATGTATCGTCCAGGAGACGTACCCTAGCCGCGTTATGTTTCCTCGGCGTCCCGGGCCTCTCGGGCTTCGTGGCTATACTTCTCTATAGTGGGGATAATTGCGCGACGTTTATCATCGTGGCATTAGCGACGTATATAGAGAAATCTGTTTTCTGGAAAAGAAAAGTAAGTTTTCTCAATGAGACTAAAAGAAAACAAATTTTCTAACGATTTTCGAATCGTTTTAGAGTAGCAATTTGTACCATTTCTTTTAGGAAAGTCGCATCTCGGAGTTTCCTAATCGTTAGATCAGGCAAAATCGATAATTTTGACCGAATGTTACAAAATATTCCAAGCATGTTAAAAGTATTGAATTTGCTGCCAGTCGGTTCAGCGTGCAACCTGAAGTTGTACGAAAGTGAAAATATTGCATGACGATTTGACGATTGTCGAAACGTTTTAGAGTAGCAATTTGTATCATTTCTTTTAGGAAAGTCGTATCTCAGAGTTTCCTAATCGTTAGATCAGGCAAAATCGACAATTTTGATCGAAAGTTACAAAATATTCCAAGCATGTTAAAAGTATTGAATTTGCTACCAGTCGGTTCAGCGTGCAACCTGAAGTTGTACGAAAGTGAAAATATTGCATGACGATTTGACGATTTTCGAAACGTTTTAGAGTAGCAATTTGTACCATTTCTTTTAGGAAAGTCGCATCTCGGAGTTTCCTAATCGTTAGATCAGGCAAAATCGACAATTTTGACCGAAAGTTGCAAAATATTCCAAGCATGTTAAAAGTATTGAGTTTGCTACCAGTCGGTTCAGCGTGCAACCTGAAGTTGTACGAAAGTGAAAATATTGCATGAAAATGAAACTATGAAAATTGCGGGGAGACATGTCTGGATTGTATG
>JAQQRO010000161.1:0-10568 GCA_028454255.1 Halictus ligatus
TACATTATTTAAGTTCGCTGTTTCACAGAAGGAACGACGAAAAAGAAATAATTCTATGCAGAAACATACATTGAAATCCCTGTTAGATCCTCTACGGATTAAAATCATAAATTTACCGTCAGAGAAGTAATGGTGAAAGAGACATAATTCTATGCAGACATCTGTAATTCGGTATGTTTCATCCTACAGAATGACAGTATAAATTCAGTAAGAGTAACGATGGAGAAATAATTCCACGCAGGAAACGATTTTTCGAATTCGCCGTACGACTCTGTACGAAATAAAACTATTAGCATAAGAGAAGCGATGTTAAAAGAGGGATGAATCTCTGTGGAAAGCCTGTCTGGAATTCGCTGTTTGATACGCTGCGGAATAAAACAACGAACTCGGCGAAAGAGAGGCAACGATGAAAGAGAAATCATTTCACGTGGAAAGATTTCTTTCGCGTTGTATCCGGAGGTTTTAATTGTCAGATTCTCGCGTTTCGCCCTGTTATTCTCGAATCCGAGCGCGCGCGCGCGCGTCTTTCACTCGTCGACACGACCATTTCCCTCGAATTTCCCGGCGTAAAAGGGCCGGAGCTTGATCGTCTGTGCGGTAATTGAAAAAGTCTCGGGATAAAGGGTTAATTCGATAAACGTTTGAGGTATCCGCGTGTACCGTGGAAACGACGGGGGTTTTCCTCGTCGGTAACAGGTGACTTTTCATTAGGGTTGCCGATGTACGCTTTCCTCCGCGGGTAGCAGAGCCGGTAGCAGAGCGGAGCAGGGCGGAGAGGAGCGGAGCGGAGCAGAGCGGAGTGTGGAACAGAGCCGAGTAGAACACAGTAATGGAAAAGAGGAGAGAAGCGGACCCGTGAACTTTTCGACGGGGGAGGACGCGGAAATAAAAAGATCGTGGCCGTGATTAAAAGCCCTTGGGCAACAATTGATTTTTCCCCCGTGCCGGTTACAGGGGCTCGCGCGCGGACCGGCACAACCCCCGACACAACCCCCGCCCCTCTCTCTTTTCTCCCTTTCGTTTCCTCTTTTTACAAACTCACTCTCCTCGCCAGGTGTCTCTCTCTTTATCAGCCGTCTCTATCTCTTTACAAGCTCACTCTCTCGGTGTATCTTTTTTCTACAAGCCCCCATTCTTTTTAGCAAGTGTCTCTCTTTCTCTCTCTCTCTTTTTACAAGCTCACTCTCTTCACCTTCTATCTCTCTTTTATTATCCAGTGCGTCTCTCTCCGTTCACCTAGTACCTCTCTCTTTCTCTCTTTTCCGGTTTGTCCTGCGGGTTCGCGCGAATATCGACGAGACGGTCGCCGCCGGTTCGAATTTGCCCGTCGCCGATCCACGTCCGCGAATTTAAACGATTTTACTCGATACCGTTGCCAGCTGGAGACGGACGTGCGCCGAATAAAGCCGGCAATTTTTCCGCGAGCGAGCGAGCCGCGCGAGCAAGCGAGGAGGAAACCAGCGAGGAAACGAGCGAGCCTCCCCGACGAGAGAACTTCCGTGCGGCATATTTGTTTCCCCGGCGCGGAGGCACGTCTCTCTCTCTCTCTCTCTCTCTCTCTCTCTCTCTCTCTCTCTCTCTCTCTGCAGCCGCGCGCCGCGCACCGTTCGATAAATTCCGACGTCCTCGGGAAATTCGCGTGTCTGCCAAACCGGCACGAGTATCTTCTACTTAGGCAGACCCAGACCCGGAGCCCGGCCCGATCTCCACGGTATTTACGCGGGAACCCGACCGTGAACCCGACACTGAATTTCCTAAGAGAACCCGCGCGGAAATCATACACGCTGCGTAACGTCCTCTCACCGCGGCAGGATGTTTTATTATTTCTGCGGCAGTTGTTGTTCTGCGTGCGATGCTGATGCTCGATCTTCGTGACTATCGATGAAAGATTATCTGCGGATCATTCGCTATTTTAACCCTTCGCCCTCGAAGTTAACTCCAATATGTAACATTTCGTCCGGTCTAGAATATTGCCCTTCTATACACAAGTGGCGTGCAAAAGTTCCCGGCCAGATGGTTTTTGCTATTTTTCTTCCAAAAAAAAGGCGTTGAGAAATTTTTATTAGGATCATATATAAGGGCATGTAAGGGTAAAGCACTAAAACTGCACTAAAACTATAAATATACGCCTGGCAAGGTTAGCATGAACGACTGCTGATTCTTCCGTGGTCGCGAAGTGATTAAAGGGCGTTCGAATACTTTAGTGGGCCAGTGTATGCCTTTAAATTGTGATGCTATAAATGAAACGCAATTTATTAACACTTAACAGTAGAACTAAAACAATCTAAATAAACTTCAGCATCCAGCGTCATAACCGTTATCTTCATTTTCAGAGTCACTCTCAATAATTACGGTTTTCCGTCGTTTTGTTGGTCTGATATTTGTATCTTCTGAATCGGAACTATGTTCTGAAAAACTATCATTTTCTGAATCATTAACACAGACGTCACTTGGACGGTCAGACAAATTATCTTCACAAAATTCTTCTTCAAAAAGTTCGCAATGGGCCATTTCTAAAAATTTAAGAATAACGATTTATACGTCGCGTCCTAACTGGAAAAATGTAAAACAACTTGATCTTACCACGTTTGCTTCTAATCTGAGAGTTTCTCAATAATATATTTACAGTTTGAATTGTAAATTTAACGAAGACAAATGGTAAACAGTAACCACAATTTGAAGGTATAATACTTCGTCAATTACATTAGGTTATCGAAAGACGTCGTATGACGTTCCCGGTCAACAATGTGTTAAGAATAGCGCGGCGGAGGTTGCAATGGTGATATCGCGACTAGTACAATTGTAGTATCACAGTTATTCATGCTAACCTTGCCAGGCGTATATTTATAGTTTTAGTGCAGTTTTAGTGCTTTACCTGAGCACGTATTTTTAGGGATCGAGCGTGGGGCCTGAAAGGGTCACAAAAATTAAAGCGTTTGGGACATTTGGCGAAAGTCGGGGGTGTTCGGGGAAGGTCGGTGTGGGCGGAAGGACTCATCGGAAAATGCTATGATGCCCAGAGTCGTAGAGTTGACGTCAAAGCGAGCAGAACTTGTAACTATTCTACTTTATTCGCAATGGGCCATTTCTAAAAATTTAAGAATAACGATTTATACGTCGCGTCCTAACTGGAAAAATGTAAAACAGCTTGATCTTACCACGTTTGCTTATAATCTGAGAGTTTCTCAATAATATATTTACAGTTTGAATTGTAAATTTAACGAAGACAAATGGGAAACAGTAACCACAATTTGAAGGTATAATACTTCGTCAATAACATTAGGTTATCGAAAGACGTCATATGATGTTCCCGGTCAATAACGTTTCGTTATCGAAAGACGTCATATGACGTTCCCGGTCAACAATGTGTTAATATAAAAACATAAGAATTTCTGCAATTTTTCCCTCGTTATATTCGCTACTTCTTAGTGTATCAGTTAATGAATCAGGAAACATATTGAACATAACAAAACGTATACTGAACATACAGAAAAACAGAGGAGCACAGTATAAAAAGAACAGACCCGTAGCAAAGTGCAAACGCGTTCCGACGTCTCGCTGACCGCACCGAGCTGCAGTTCATAATTCACGCGTAGCTTCTTTCGCGTGGCCGTCGAAATTGTCCGTCTATAATCCAATTTCAGTATCGATAGTCACCCAGCGAGACTCGATTAGTCGAGAGCACACGCTGCCGACCGGGTGCAGCTACTTTCCAAGGATTTATCTATTAATCAGTTGGAATAGAACGAGAAGATAGCGCCTCGTCGGGACAATAACGACGTCGCGCCGGGCAATCCTTGCAACGTATCGGGACGCGATATCGCGATATCAATTCTTCCCGTTTCGCGCAGTTACTGTCGTAATCGTATTCGCGACAATACGTTTCCGGTGCCTTTGCAGGCCATCTGGTATCGATGGCTGGATGGCTCGATCAGCCATCGGCTCTATTCGATGGCCGGGATATAGACCTAACGGACGGTGTATACATACAGCCGGCGCACGCGGCTAAAACGAGATAGATAGAGAGAGAGGGAGAGAGAGAGAGAGAGGAGAGAGAGAGATAAAAATCGATTCTCCGAACGGCGCGCGGGCTTAATACACGAATAGTCGCGACAGCTTTTACGAGGACCAGGTCGATCGCCGACTGTTGTTACCTCTCTCGTCGAAGGCGGAACGCGGAATAGACAATTGCCTCTCGGTATCGAATCGCGTTTCCCATCTGCCCATGTCAGCCCGTAAAAACTTGCAAATTCGAACGGGGCGACGCGTTAGAAGGTCGTTGGGAATACGGCCCACGACCATAAACGCGTCCGCGAGAATACTGGAGTCCTGCTCCAACACCCCTCCCGGCCATCGAGGCGTTTTCAACATTTTTTCACGTTTTCAGGCAAACGAAAGAGCTTTCGCCGATGGCGAAATTTTCTCTTTATTCTTCTGTCTTCCTGTTCGACGAGCATCATAGTTTATTCACTCGATTGTATTGTGACTCTATTTAACAGTAGTACTACCGAGCAATAAATGCGACTGACGTATATTGCGTTGTAACAGTGACAAGACTGGGCCCATTCAGACTTCATACAACTTTTACTGTAATATGTGGTTCAATGAAGAGGTTCATTAAAAAATTTCCATTCTTACAATTTCAGTGATTGTTAAAGAAAAAATTAGGAACCAGTGATTTTGACTGGTCCGGTAGTTCTAGTGTTAACATTATTCATATCATGGCTGGTCAAATTGACCTTTTACATACAACATTATCACATCGCTATTTATCTTTACGACTTTTCTTAAGGTATGTTTAGAATGTATTTTTTTAATATTTACTTCTCGTTCTCTTTTATTCCCCGAAGAAATACTGTGACTCTCACTAATATTCGGAAGCTTTTAAAAGTCGTCTAACTTTGTTAACATTGGGCAATACGACTAGGATTTTTTCAAAGAAGTTAACACAATTAGTTTGCTACGTAAAGTGAAGAATTTTTCCTGTCAACGGCGTTAAGATAGATCAACACAATTAACAGCAGTTAGAAAGATATTCGCAAGAATTAACAAAAGTAAAACTTGTTAACAAAGCAATGAAAATAGTCCAAACGTTCGCAGATTGACAGTGAAACGTGAACTGTATGTCATATGCGGAATATTCTGCTTACAGTATGTACAGAATGTATAGAAAAATAAAGTATGTAAAGAATGTATTTTTCAATACTTACTTCTCGTTATTTTTTCCCCCAAAGAAATACAGTGACTCCCACTAATATTCGGAAGCTTTTAGAAGTCGTCTAACTTTGTTAACATTGGGCAATACGACTAGGATTTTTTCAAAGAAGTTAACACAATTAGTTTGCTACGTAAAGTGAAGAATTTTTCCTGTCAACGGCGTTAAGAAAGATCAACACAATTAACAGCAGTTAGAAAGATATTCGCGAGAATTAACGAAAGTAAAATTTGTTAACAACGCAATGAAAATAGTCCAAACGTTCGCAGATTGACAGTGAAACGTGAACTGTATGTCATATGCGGAATATTCTGCTTACAGTGTAATAGACTGTATAGAAAAATAAAGTATGTGTAGAATGTATTTTTCAATATTTACTTCTCGTTCTTTTTTTCCCCGAAGAAATACTGTGACTCCCACGAATATTCGGAAGTTTTTAAAAGTCGTCTAACTTTTTTAACATTGGGCCATACGACTAGGATTTTCTGTCAACGGCGTTAAGAAAGATCAACACATACAACACATGCCGTGTTTTAACGGCAGTTAGAAAGTTATTCTCAACAATTAACAAAAGTAAAATTTGTTAACAACGCAATGAAAATAGTCCAAACGCTCACAGACTGACAGTGAAACGTGAACTGTGTGTCATATGCGGAATATTCCGTGATAGAAGACGATCGTCACGCTCGGAATATTCTGCTTACGAATGCAAATGGCCGAACCATTCCCTCGCTCTTCGCCGTTGCTCGATCTGCCACATTTTTTAACAATTTTCATTCAACAGTCTGCCGTCGGTTTATCAGTCACGAAGGGTTAATATGTATATATTAATAAAATGGAGGCGATACTCCATCCCCTCTTCGTCCAGAGGTTGCAGAGCCTCGGTTGTGCTTTTGCCCGTTCGGAAAACAACGCTGCGGAAAATTCTTTTTCCGATGAGAAGGTAGATGAAAAAGGGCCGGGAGAGCGGTCGCATCGTAGGACAGTCCTTCGGCCCTTCTGCGAGAGATCTCGTTACCGTTCCCGTGCGAGCCAGGAGCAATTTGCTGCCTGTTGAATCGCGGGCCGGGTGTCGGGAGGACGTACGGGCGAGAGAGAGAGAGAGAGAACCCTTGCACAAAGAATTCGCTCGTAAAGGGGCCGAGTTTCGAGAGAGGGCAGGAGGTTCGGCCCGTTACACACGAGCTTTATCGTACGTCTGGTCAAATGAGCCCTTCGTGTGCTCGTCGTCCCTGGACTGTGAAAGTGTTCCAACCCCACGCGTTGGAAACGCTTTCTTCGAGATTTACGCGCGTCCCGCAGAGAACTTCTCTCTCTCTCTCTCTCTCTCGCTGTCTCTCTCCTGGTCCTGCAAACTGGATGCCGGATCCAGAGAATCGGTCGGAGCCACACTGAGAAGTCACAGTTCTACTTTCTAGGTGGAGGGGGCTAAGGGCGCGCCGGATTATTCCTCGGTGCTTACACAAGGCAGTTTCAACCCCCGAAAACGACCCGACGCCACTCGAAAGACGTATATAGGGTCGCGACGGGGGTGGAAGTTTTATTCCAGAGAGGTGAAACGACTCCTTGAATGTTCTCCGTTCATCTGAATTTGATATGTTCCCACCCTATGGAGGGCGCGGAGGATTCGACTGATACGATTGCGCCGTCCTGTTTGAGGTGAATCTTTCGACTACTGATCGGTCGAGACGTCACGAAATTATTCCGGTGCGAACGCATTCTGTCTTTTAACCTCAGAACTCGCGTTACACGTTTCTCGTTTCGCTCTGATACCCCTAATAACTATTATGTAGAACCACTAACTATTTATGTAGATACAAAAAGGTGTTTCGCCAAGTGAATTTTACGCGTTTCACACAATTTTCTCACCCTGTTTCATTCATCGACGAAGAAGAAGAAGAAGAATTGTTAGGTAATGAAATTTTCACCCCACACTATGATCCAGTTAACTTCAACACTACGTAAATCAATTATTGAGTAATTCCATATCAACGATCATCAATGACGTAACCTTCGTGACGTTCCGCGTGTAAACGAAACGGCCTAGGGGTTGCTTCGAATTTGATTTCCGGCTTGGAAACGCATACGGTTGATTTAACGTTTAGAAGGCGAATAATGTTAGATCGAGAATTACGCGTAAACAAATTTTCAACAATATTCCTCCGGTGGGAACGTTTCAAAAAATTGTACAACTCAACTTAAAGACTGCCGGCATACAGCGATGAGAAAACGGTGCCTGTTTGGAACGGCACGCTTCAAGCCGTGGTTATCTGGCGATCAACGACGCGAAGCAGCTTCCCTGGCGAATGACCGAATTCATTTATGGAGTCGTCTATTAAAATTTCGCAGGACCCGAGCGGCTCATTAGCTTTATAAGAAGGTATTACGAGCAAGTAGTACTCCGGCGTTAAATGTCTGGCGACCCAGGGTGTTCAGTTTTAACGGTGCCGTTCGGGCTCTAGAATGGGGCATCGCGGCGATTATAGCGCGTCGGTGGTTCGCGATACAGCTCGAACAAATTATTATTCCCGCGACGAGGAGAACGAGAAAGAGAATCCGAGCGGAGCGGAGCGGAGCCCACTTGGCGAAGATTGGCCTCCAGTCTCGCGGCCACGCTTTCACCGCGGATGCCCGTAAATCGGCCGTAAACCTCCCCCGAATCGTCGAGGGTCTGATCGGCTCTAGACAGAGAGAGAGAGAGAGAGAGAGATAAATAGATAGGTTGGAGTGGCCTGAGGGACGAAGGGTCGCGTCGAAACAAAACCGCCCCCGGGCCGTCTCCGGCATCGAGAACTTGCTTTACGATCCGCGAGATGGAATTCATAACGTCGTGGACGGGGGTTGGCCGACTGCACTGCGGCCGAATATCGATTGCCCGTTGAATAAACAGAGAGAAGAAACAAACGGCGCGGCCCCGGGACCCCAGATAGAATAAATCATCCGATAAAAAGCGGAACGTTGCGCGCGGTCACGCGAGAAGCAATCGCGGCGTATAAATTTTTCGCGGCTGGTTCAAGGAACCAGAGCAACGAGAAAGAAAGAGAGAGAGAGAGAGTGGCGGAGAGAGGGTGAGAGACGGTGTTGCGAGGGTCGGATTGCAGGTGTCTACAACCCTGCGCGAGAGGCCATCGTCTGAAAAGGGGGTGTACAGGTGCGTACGGGGCCCTCGAATTAAAGGAGAGTACGCTGACGCTTCGCCCGGAACGCCGCCGGGACACGGCCACCCCAATTTACGATTACGAGCCACCAGAGGGTTCAAACGAAGGGTTAAACCAGGCTTAATCAATTCTCGTCGAGACTGTCGGCGCGGCCGTTCCGGGAGGGGACGCGTTTCCACGACGCGTGGAATTATCGACACGCGGCGATGCATCCACCCCCAAAAATCGAAATCGAACTTCCCATCGGATGGAAAATTCGCGAAATCATACCCCCAGATTGCGGTACGCGTAAACTCAATCGCGTTTGCAGATTGCCATCCGGATTCTTTGCAGAAGCAACGTCCCGTTCGATCGTGGTTTCCGGGAGAAATTAGCGCATTCCTTTATTCCTTAATTTGCAGGATTTTTTAATAAGTTTATAATTACTTTTCGGCTTCTATTTGCAACTTTTGATATTTTTGTAACTGAATATTGTTCTTCCTTTGACTTCGATATATTGTATGTATTTCACATTCATTTAATCTTTTTCCACGGCCCATTTTTAACACTGTGTTCTATGCTCACTATGTTCTTTTTATGAAATAAGCACAAATAAACGACGTACACACTTTATCAATTAGATTGTACAATGCATGTATCGAAAATCTGCAGCTTGTGCTATCATTTTGTCCCGTTTGCGGACCACAAGATTTACGTTTCCGTTCGTACAATTCCGTTGACGTAAATATTGTGGATAATACTCAGTACATTATACATATGGACACGTCCAGAAATGTTGACAATATTAAAATATTAATTGTAATCAGTTTATGGTATCAAACGAGAAAAAATATGTCACGTGCTATCTGTTTGTCTCGGAGTGTAAACATCCCTTCGGTCATTCCCACCGAAACCTCTCGTTAAAAATGCGTTAACCTCTCGTTAACATGCACTTCCAGCAAGCGGCTGAAATTGAAAAAAGAATTTTGAAAAATTAACGTTCCGGCTCTACCGTATCCGACGTACCCACACCGAGTAGCGCGGAAGGGCTGAAACGAATAGCAGAGTTTCCAAAAATGAAATTACGCCGATCGAAATTACGAAAGAAACGTATATTCGAAACGGATGCGTGGAGCGTCGATCGAGCGTGTCGCCAGCAAACAGCGACAGAGCTCGAAAATCGTTTAATCAAATTCGTTGATGAACGATTCACACATCGATCAAGGCGCAACGAACGCGACGGTCGCTTTTCATCGCTTCCATCATCCGTTTGCGCTGTCGCGGAAACCGCCGTCGCGGCCATCAATAACGCGGCCGATTGCTCGATTATCATTGGCACCGGCGATAAACGCGAACGGTTTCCGCAAACAGATCGGTCGGTCGGGCGTCGAACGCCGACTTAATTAATCGTCGGGGGTAAAATCAACGATTATTAAAAGGCAATCGAGTCGGTTCTCGGGTTCGGAGGGGGCCCGGCCGTCGGGCGACGTCCAGGATTCCATTTCCGGGCCTGTGCGCGACCGTTTCCAGCTGCTGGTCGTTTTCGATCCGATCCCGGATGGCTGTGGGATGGCGCCGCTCGGGTCGCAGCCCGGGAAATTAGTCACAAAGGGATTCGTGGCGGAATATCGCGGGCCCGGACACCGAATCTCATTCCGGAAAGCCACGGCTTTCCAATTTCGCCGGGGCTTTCAGTCGCCCGGGCGGAACTCGTCGTCGCCTGTGGGAAAAGACGACGCGACGGGACGCGCGGCGCGACGGCTTGCTCGGTTCGTGGTCGTCCGTCGACGGAAAGGGTCTCGGAACCGGTGCTGAAAAGCTGGCCAAAGGGTACCGTCTACAGGTTTGTCGATACGATTTTATCAAGGTCTCGAGGGTGGACCGTGTACGTGTGAAATGGAGTGGTTCTCCCAGCTGCCCGCAGCCACGGTGACGTATTAGTACACGGTCTGCGGTTCATGGATACTTAATCAGACCTCCTGTCCCACCCCGTTACACCTTGCCGATTCCGAGCTCCTCCGTGAAAACGACCTTTAAGGGACCGTTCCTGGCCCCTTGAATCTTTAATCGAGTTTGTCTCCTCCGCTCTGCGGCCGAGCGAACGCGGAATTAACGGGAACAGGGCGATTCGACGACCAATTCGAACACCCTTCGATCAGGAATGAACGAAATACCGATTCTAATAGCGCGCAGTGAATAGTTTATCGCGAAGACGG
>JAQQRO010000162.1:0-10559 GCA_028454255.1 Halictus ligatus
CAAGATGGAGTCGAGCATCGGCATCGAGAGGTTGGCCGGTCTCTCGGTAGCCCTTATCCGTTCCCGTGAACCGTGTCGGCGATTCGAAACGGTTGCTATAGCACACGTGTCGATGGTTGTACCGGCCATTAAACGCGACGTCGCGGCTAAACGGTGTTCGACAGAGCTCTCGTACGCCGGAATCCATCGGTAAGCGCGCGTTTCGATCGATGTAAAGTAAGCTGCATCCGTCTGTGCGCGGTTGAATGGTCGGGCCGGGTTCGGGCCGGGCAGGGCAGAGACAGGGCGAGAGCGACGTTAAATAGTAAATAGTCAGACATCCGAGAATACCGACTCGCGAACGAAAGAAGAAGAAGAAGCCGTCGCGCGCGGCGTTCTCGCTCGTGGTCAAGCATTCGATCCTCGCGCGAGCAATTCCATCACGTGTGAACGAATTGACCAGCTGGTCAATATAAATAAATAATGCCGGTTGGTATGCGGGACGCGGGCTGGCCGCTTACGTGATCGATCGACGGACGCGGGCGTCGTCGTTCTACGTGTAGGCGGTAATCGGCTGTAATCGTCTGCCGGGGCCATGGGAATCGCGAGCACCTGCTTGAATTGTTCCTCGCCTCTCTCCTTCTCCCTCTTCTCTCTCTCTCTCTCTCTCTCTCTCTCTCTCACACACACACACACACACTTTTTCAACGACGTCTCCCGTCGCGGTCACTAGCTGTCGCACGAACCACACCGGGGGGACCGTGGTGACCTGTATCGAGGGCACCGATATGCTCTTCAATTTCCTCGAGAACGTGGACGACATTTTTAATAAAAAATTCCTCGATTCGTGTTACATCTGTGTGGGATCCTTCACTCGTGGGTCCTACGAACTGTAGATTTTAACCCTTTGACCACGGCAGACTTTGGCACGCACTGGCCGTACGGTACGGTACGAATTCACTCGATTAATATATGACCAACGGAATATGTGATTGTTGAATTAACATTTACTTACGTTTGTTTCGAATGAGATTTATTGCAATTATGATCGACAAAATTTCGCTGGCTGCTGAGGCGAAACAAGCGAAATTTAATTTGGACGCCTATTGGCGCCAACAGTACCGGGTAGCCAACATGTTTCGGACACCAATAGGCGCCAACAGTAGTCAAAGGGTTAAGGAGCGCGTGTCTATGTATCGGTATGAATGAGTGTGTGTGTGTGTGTGTGTGTGCGGCGAGATCGTTTTGAAGTGCGTTGAAAGTCCTGAGGGCTTGAAGTGCGTTGAGAGAAAGCTAGTTCATGTTGTGTAATTTTGTTTTCTTAATTTTCTGTATTCTATATCGTTAAGTGTTACTACATTCGCTTTCGTCTTCGAAAGAAAACTGCCTAAGCACCCAAAGATCCCTACATTAGTGTAGAAACTAGAGAAAGTTAGAAAAATTCTGATATTATGGTATACGTGACTGGACAAAGCTATTTTTGAGAGAACTGTTCAGTCTCAGAGCCTAGCATGATTTTAGTTCGAGTTAGTGACAGTCTCGATAGCTGCACACGGGTACCATAAATCGTGGAAGAGCCCAATGTGCCAACGAAATAAATTTCCTAAGTAATTTCTATGTTAAATAAGTGTGCATCCGTAGAATCTTATTAATTTTAAATTAAAAATATTAGAACCCTGGGTTAAGGGAGAAAGTTAAGAAGCAATTTTGAAATGGACATATTCGCGAATTAGGCTCTTTCTAAATTAATAAATTGTAATTCAGTGTCCTGTGCAGCTGCATCATACTTTCGCTAATACGTTCTTGTCTTTTTTTTTTCAAATGATATCCAAGAAAATTTGCAACTTATCCCATAGGAACATTTTGTAAATTCATGTAATAAGATGATGATGAGAAAAAATGAGTTGTGTCTAAAGCATACGAGAAGCACAATAATTTTGAAGGAAAAATTATTACCAGATACAGTGATTTCTTTATATATGTCGCCAAGGCCTGGGTGGTAAACGTCGCGGAATTATCCCCACTACCGTGGAGTAGCTACTCGGTAGCCGAGGAGTGTAAGCACAACATCGGGTATGTCTCCTGAACTATATATGTCGCTGGCGATACCCGTGTTGTTGACATATACCGAGAATTCACTGTAATTCGTTCTCTCTACGTTTCAAAAATATAATTTTTTACCAAAGTTAGTGGGACACCCTGTACAGAGACTTTTTAAACATATTTCGATCACGTTTCACAGAAAATGTTCGACAATGCTCAAACCGGTAATTGTCAGATGTCCTGTCTTCCAGTTTATTCGACTATGCATTACTATCTTCGATTGGTACCAATGGCAAGATGAAATAGTAAAGCTGAATAGTAATTGTTTACTTTTAGTAGTAAAACTCACTACTAAACTTTAAACCTTCACTGAACTCTGAACTTTTACTAAAACCTCTACTGAAACTGAATAGAATCACTCGACCAACAAAACTCAACGATTGAATGAATCATCTCTGAAGGATTGGATCCCTCTCATAAGACAATCTATTGTTGGACAGTCTATTGTTTCAACAGGATGTTGATTTAAGAGTCTTCACTTTGTAATTTAATCCTCTATTCTTCTTGATATTTTCTAACCAACGTGTAGTCACTCCTACCACGAAGTCAGCATCCTTTCTTGCAAATAATTGGACACCCTTTTAGTTTATTCCCAAGGTGTAACCGATCCCTGCTGCGTCTCTCGTAGGAAGATAAATTGGAATGGTTTTGCTTGCCACCTAACTTCCCAGAATTTTTAACGCACATCTTAACTCTATTTCTTCTTCTCGCGTGACATCACTGGGTTGAAACAATAGTTTACAACGTTCATTCTATTCTTGAACCACCGGACGTGACACGAGGGTGATTTCCAACAGTTATCGATCGCAGCGTCGAAATCGATCGGCGGACGAGTCGTGCCCCGGAGGGCGGTCAGCTAGCTCGTGTGCGAGGAAGCTGGGACCGATGGAATCGAAGATGCGACGCGCTCGAATTAGCATAAGCACCATCGTTAACTCTATCGGGGAAGCTGAGAGGAATCGGTAATGAAGTTCCCGGTGGCGGCCGCGGCGCGCGCACGACCGGAAGAACGATGTCCGGCGGACCCCGGTGCTGGAATCCCTTCGGACGAGAGGAAGCGCCGCGCGGGGGCCGCTGATCGAAAGGGGAATAAAAGGAAAAAGGCGCGCGCCGCGGCACATTGTTCATTCAGGAGGCGAGCGCCGCGGCCATAAGTCATAGATTAGATTCAGATCGCTTTGAGCCATTGTATGCGTATCGTCCGGAGACAATGCTCCAGTGAATCAACGCGAGGATCGCGAAAGCCCGGGGAATCCCTGCCGCCCCGTGCCCCTCGTACCCGAGGGCTCGAGGGCCCGAGGGCCCCGCAAGTAATTGTCCGTGGGACCGTTCGGCGGAGGGGCTGCGGTATCGGGGGTGCGGGCGTGCGAGGGGGATGCTTTGAAAGAGACGGCAAGAATTCCAGCGCCACCGTCCATCCTCGAGACGCGAAACCCGGCGAAGGCGATTCTATTACCATCTGGTGATAGCCTTGGTTCTAATACAAGTATGGCTGAAAGTATGCCAGCCAAAAAGTCTGTCAGTTTTGTGACCTTTGTTCGTAAACGATCCATCGAACACGGATCAGAAAAACTGTCACAATATAACGATGAAACCGAATCAAGATCATGATGAAAAACTGACTTTGAAGGTTTATAGTCTTTACTCGATATATGTCACAAATATCTAGCCGATAACAGTCACAGAACTGTCCCCACTTCCGCAGGGTATACCCCGGATATAAAAATTGTGACAGTATTTTTATCCATTTTGAATGGCGGAGGCGATTCTATTACCATCTGGTGATAGCCTTGGTTCTAGTACGACAAGTATGGCGGAAAGTATGCCAGCCAAAAAGTCTGTCACTCTTGTGACCTTTGTTCGTAAACGATCCATCGAACACGGATCAGAAAAACTGTCACAATATGAAGATAAACCCGAATGAAGATGAAGATGAAAAACAAGATCAAGACGAAGGTTTACAGTCTTTACTCGATATATGTCACAAATATCTAGCCGATAAGAGTCACAGAACTGTCCCCCCTGCCGCAGGATATATCCCGTAAGGGCCCAAGAAGTTGTCCTTTTCTATGTCCGCCACTGTGTCAAAGAATAGTTTCTCCTGGCCGATATATGTCACAGATAGACCCCTGTTGTGGACATATATCGAGTAAATTATTGTATGAATTTTTTAAAAGATATTTCTCAGAGAGTTAATTGTTATCGAAAACGGAAAGTAATATGTAATAATATGTGCTGAAAATTTTCAGAAGCGAGTGCCACGGATATAAAAATTGTGACTGTATTTTTATCCATTTTGAACCGTTTATTACTCTCGAGAAGGTTACTGCATTTCAATAAAAGTGTCGGTAGACACAAATGCCATAAATATACGAAATACGAATGTCTATTGACACAAATTTACGAATACGTAAAATTTGCTGCAGGCTCCGATGCCGACCGGAGGACAATTTTTGTTGCACCATTTTCGGTCGGTGCATCCGCATACAAATTTCACGACCAATAAACGGTACGCTTGCGTTTGCGGATTCACGATGAAAACGAAAGAGGCCCGAGGCAATATAAATTCGCGACTGAGTTTTCGGTTTGATAATTCTGTAATATATAAGACTCGGGAACACTTCAGAAGTCGAAGATTCCAGTATTCACTCATATTAAGCGAAGCTTGTAACGGTACGTGCTTCGGATACTTGAAATTTCGGGAATCCCGATATTCCCATGTTGCAAGATACTTTCGGGATACGGCCCAACTCCACATTCTTTGGTATCTGCGTGTATTTATACCTTCAGTTTCGGTACGGTTGTTTCCTTCAGTTAGTGATTTCAACGTGACTTACTTTACTCTACTAATTTCAAATTGATTCGACAAATTGATTTCTTTGGGTAGAAATTATTTAGAAAATGGCTTCATTCTCATCAAGTATTATAAAGTAGTAATTCTCAGTGCTCCGGGTAAACCCAGCGTTGAACGAGCAGATACGATCCAAATCGCATCGTGTTTGGGATCGTTTCAATCCCAGAAGTGTCACGAGTACGTTGCTAAACGATTCGCACAAAAAAATCACCCTAATCAAAAAATATCGCTGAATTAGTATTGGTAATTCTCTCGCCGAGCACGTTGACGTCGATGATTCGTTTACCCGCTATCCGAGTCTCCGTTCTGACAAGAAGAGATCGATGGAATCGTGTCCGCGCGCGCTATAACTGACATTTCGGCGGAGACGTTCGAACACACACGGTCCGGAGAGACATCGGCTGCGGTCGAATTGCCGATCGAAGATCATTCTCCCCCGGGGGGAACCTCCGTTACCAACTAACCCATTCACGCTGGGCAGGTCTCGACGCGGTCGGACCGCTATCCTGGTCGGCTGTCCGCGGAGGATTGACGATCAGGATCACGGGCACGGTTACAAGACAGCAGGTACACCGTCCGCGCAAGCGAAAGACGAGCAGGACATCGATATACGTCCGGGTGGATTCACGGAATTGCATAATGGCGGTTATAGAGAACCGGCGACCTCGTCGCTTAAAGAAGATACTCGTCCGCGGCGATTCTTATCTATGTAGGAAGTCATCCAGGGCCGTCCTCTCTCTTTCTCTCTCGCCCCCTCTCCTTCCCTCTTTCACTCACTCTCTCTTTCTATAGCATTCTTTCTCTCTCTCTCCCTCTTAATCTCTCTCCCTATTTCTATCTCTCCCTCTTTCTCTCGCTCCCTCTTTCTCTCGCTCTCTCTTTCTCTCTCTCCCTCTGTCTCTCTCTCCCTTTGTCACTCACTCCCTCTGTCTCTCTCTCCCTCTGTCACTCACTCCCTTTTTCTCTCTCTCTCCCTATTTCTATCTCTCCCTCTTTCTCTCGCTCCCTCTTTCTCTCGCTCCCTCTTTCTCTCTCTCCCTCTTTCTATCTCTCCCTCTCTCTCTCCCTCCCTCTGTCTCTCTCTCCCTCTTTCTATCTCTCCCTCTGTCTCTCACTCCCTCTTTCTATCTCTCCCTCTGTTCCTCTCTCCCTCTTTCTATCTCTCCCTCTGTCTCTCACTACCTCTTTCTCTCTCTTCCTCTTTCTCTCTCTCACTCTCTCTCTTTCTCTCTCTCCCTCTCTCTCTCTTCCCGGGTGAGCTGCTGCGTGTGTTAGGTAATCCTCCGCAGAATCCTCCTCTCCAAGGCTGAGGTAAACGCATATTGTCGTGCCGTTGACTTCTTCCAGCGTCAGCGGTCCAACTTCGTCCAGCTGCTCGACGGAAGCCGAGCTACAGCCACCACGAAGAGAACTGGTACACGCTGCTCTTCCGCTCGTCGTCAACGCCGGATCATCAGCCGCGCTAACGCGTCGGACGACCCTCGAGCCGATACCCGATGCGGGAGTGACGTATGAAGGGTGTTGCGACGAGACACGGCTAATTAGTCGCGCTTCTCGAAACCGCCTCCTCCGGGAACGGGATCTTCTATATCGAGTCCATTAGGAATTCGTTTTCGTGATCGCTCGGGACCTTTTCCCGAATTCCTACTAGCCCTTTTTAGCCCCTCGATTATCTACGGTAGAGTCTCCGTGGGATTTTCAAGGGAGAGCCAGTTTTCAACCGGTCTCCATTAGAAACGGGTTGGAATGCTTTTTCCGAACCTTGCACTCTGGTGAGGCGATAAGAAGGTTTTTAACGGGAATCCGGCGACGTAATTTCGTAATTAAGAACACGGAGCCGATTGGAGAAGAGTGAATTATTTAGAAAATTCTGTTCGAGGTCTTCGCCAAGAGTCTGACTCGATGTTGCGGTGGAAGGGTTAATTCGAAGCAGTAGCTCATTTGTCAATTTGTTCAGGCGACGTGCCATTACTAGACCGAGGATCTTTATGGGAAAATATAAACTTTTTATCTGAGTTGGAACAAACCGAGGTGAAAATAAAATTAAGTTTCTTTTTATTATTTTTCATAGATTGAAAATAATGTAACGGTATCTTCAAATTCTTCGAGTATTGTTACCGTTCTATATTACACCTACTCATTTTTGCATAAATGCAAAATGCACTACCGCTCAAAAGTCTCCGGAAGTATCAAAAGTATCCGGTATTTAATTTTAGTGTAGCATCACTAAGTTCCGCATACGTAATTTTTCCTGTAAAACGTTGATTTCATAAGAAACTAATGAGAATTGATTTTAGTCACTGTTTTGAGCACTGAAACAACTTTTATGCAATGCTAATACACAATTCGCAGTTGTCCGGATACTTTCGAGCGGTAGTGTGTGCTCGGAAGGATTGACAAAGTTGCGAACAAAGTGCAAACACGTTGGTGGACCGCGCGTTTCGAACTATCTGAAAACACCATTACCAATCCGCCAGAAAGTCGCCGTCTAATTAAACGCGTCAACGAACTTTTCCAGCTTTTCCGGAAGCTGCGACCGCGGCCGGTACTTACGACCGCGACGAAGTATGCGCGAGCATCGTTCATCGGCCGGGGAAATTCGTATCGGGTTCCGGGCATACTTTTCTCTCGCATAAACACATCGGTTATCGGAAAATAACGTTCCGCGGCGTAAATTTCAGCGGGAGATTGGTCTACACTTTTTATTATCGATTTTTACTCGCGAGGCTTTCATGGTGCAAACTGTGTCCTTAGAATACTGTTTTCTTAATGCTCCACGCGTTAGCTAGCTTCTGTTATCTTCTATTAGCTTCTAGATACCATTGTCAGAACTCAGAAGACATAGTGATGTTGAGTGTCACTGACAAGGAACGTCACTTAAGTGCAACACTCCGATTTTAGTAAGATTTATGCAGAGTACAGTTCTTTTCAACGATTTATGTCTAGAGGGTGAAAACAGCCCTCAATGGTGGTCAATATTTTTGAGACATCTTGGAGATCGGAGGACGTAGAATAGCAAAATTTTTCAGCTTGTGTGTCGTCAAACGAATCGAATAAGAAAATGAAGAGAATTTATTTAAACTTCGTGCAATTGTAATAATCTTCCGTATGTTATATTTATTGCCTGGAAATTTATTTATTAACCTGGAAAAAATTGTACAATGTTTCGGAGCAATATCTCGATAAATGTTATTTTCAAAAGAGAATATAAATTAGTCATGTTTAGGGTCCTAGTTCTAGTCTATTAATGGGAAACAATTCATAGCTATTTTTTAGGATAATAAGTAGATTGATATTTCGATCGATACAAAGCGTCAGCGAGGACTGCTAGTGACAGCATCTACTGATCTAGGTTACTTGCACGCACACTTGCGTTTACAACATAGTAATAGCGGCTAATGGTATGTGTTTTATTCTTCTTTTGAAGCAGCTGGTTGATTTAGCTGTTTCTTCTTGTGCTGTACAGGTGTCTAGGCCCTTCCTCATTTCTTCATTCCTGATGTACCACGGTGCTTTTGCTATAGCGCATAGGATAATAGATTGTGGGGGTCTTAAGATTGCTCGTATGTCTCTTTGCTGTTTCCTCATGGCAGTTTGAATTCTTCGCCATTTAACCATGACGTTAGTTTCGCTTTTAGCTGAATTTGTTCCATTCCCGCAGCAATGTTTTCGTTACGAATTAGTTTCGAGACGTGGCAGACCTCTTCGGCCTGAACACTGAGAAACTTTGTACATTGAATCATTACAAATTATACATTAAATCTTTATTAATTTGTACAGTGCATCGTGTTGTACCAGATTCCCCTAAATCGTTAAATCAACGTGCGAACAGGCACCGAATTGTGTCACGCTTGGACTCATTTTAATCAGGAAAAGGTCACAAATATTGTGGTAACAGTTCCATAATTCAAATGACTTAATGGCCCAATAGGGGCTACGTCAGTTTCTTCGAGAATTTAGAAAAATTAGTTTACTAAATGATGTGTACAGAAAATTTCAAGAAAAATGTAAAAAGTAGTAAATATTGATTCTACAACTTTTTGTCTGAGCGTGTAAAGAAAATTTACACAATACGGTTAGCAGAAAATTTCATAAAAATTGCTCAAGGTTGCAAAGAGGCACGAACGTTTAGAGGCGAAGCTCTCATTTTGAAATATTTGTCACCGATTTTAACCAGTTTCGACGAAATGAAGGATACAAAATTTTTACAAATTGACCTTCGCTTTTTCCGCAGTTCTCTCATTCTAAAATATTTGTTACCCTTTTGAATCACTTTCGACGAAATAAAGGATACAAAATTTTAAAAAATTGACTTTCACTTTTCTCTTTTCGCAGTTCCGACCGACAGCAATTTTTTCAAAGTTTTGTTTGCGGATCACTTGGTCCACTAAGGCTTCCATCGCGACAAGAAATCTCAACGCATTCGGATCAATTTTATTAGAATTATTCCGTTCTAAAGTATGTAAGAAAACTTTTTTGATCAACTGTAAATACTTTCCGCGTTGGAGGAGTTCGCAACAAAATGGTCGCGATTTCTCGTGAAAGGCAACAATTCTCGAACAATTCTCGATTTCGAGGGCCGGGCGGATAACTTTCGGAGCACCCCGTAGATCGAACGTCGCTGGCCGACTCCGCGAAGAGACATGTTCCCCGAAAGAGCGGAGGTTTCAGCACGAATCGGCGAGGGGAATGCGATTACCGCATTCGCGCAGTACGTCTTCTGCATTTCGTAACCCAGACGAGGCTGGAGCGCTCCGACGAATACAGAAAACGCATCCGAGTGACCGGAGGGTTAGGAGCCTCGTCCGGGAGTCGCGACGCGTCCCGATGTACCTGTCCGCGTCGCCGGCTCTTACGCAACGCTTCGGAAATGGAACGCGATGGGATCCGATCGCGCGGTAACGAACCAGAAGGAAACGGCCGACCTCGAATTATTCGCCAATTCGTTCGCCAACCCATATTGCAAGGTTACCAATGACACATTGTATTGGACTTATTGTTTAGAGTGATTCTGGACGCGCCAACGTGTTTGGGTCCTCGCGTGAAAGGAGGTCTGCTTGGGCCGAAGTGTCAAAGAAGAGTGTTTGGGTTGCTCGGTGACAAGAGTAAAGTGTTTAGGGGCGCACGTGATTGTTTGGGTTTTCCGAATGGATGTGAAACTGATAAAGAAGGGATGAGAGTGCGAGAAACGAAGAATGAAAGAGGGCCTTATTATGTAAGGGACGAATGCGAGGGCAGTCTGTCAGTCGGTAGAGAGAGAGAGAGAAAGAGAGTCAGTAGAGCGAGAGTCGAGAGTAGAACGAAAATCGGGACACCCCTCCTCTAACCCAATTCTCACGAGTAGGACTATGAACCAAAAAATCGGAAAAAATTCTCAAATCTGTAGCTCGACGACCGCGATACATCGGATTTTTTCCAAAATTTTAGCACTCGGTTCAACAGAAGAAACGGAACGAAAATCCTAGGTTACTCTATGACAACCCTGGGTGAGATAGAGGATAAAAATTTTACGGATAAATATAATAACTCTTCTTGATTATTCTATTGAATTGCTCGTCGATCGTTCAAACCGGCTGAAGGGCTATTTTGACCCCCTCAATTTTTTAAAAGAATTTTTAGCTGA
>JAQQRO010000163.1:0-10559 GCA_028454255.1 Halictus ligatus
TTTTCGCCTTTGATTCTTCGTGTTCCGCGGCTATTGACTTTCGAGGATGGCGGTCGGTCATTCCTAACCGATCACGATGTGGATTAACAAGACGAACGTGATGAATGGAGAGCTTTATTCGTTACCGGCGGCGAAACTTTTTTTTTTCCAATCGATTTGTCGAGCGGCGCAGCCATCGTCACCGCGGGACCAGATTTATTGCAGCTTTCCGCCCGTTACTTTTTTATTTTTTATTCTTTCTCTCTACCCTCTGTGTCCCTCTCTCTTGTCGTTCGAACGGAAAGCCTCTTTCCAGCGAGATGGTCTTCAAATCGTCCGGACGAGCATGATATTCTCCCTAGGCATGAAATTAGTGTGCGAGACACGACACCGCCGCCTTCACTCGTTCGCTGTTTGTTCAAACCAGGCATTTCACAGATCTGAAACTATATTCTCCCCCCAAAATTATGCTCGAACAACACAATAATTTCTCCGTTGTTTAATAGGTTTCGGCAAAAATTGCTACTCAAAGGATCTCTATTCATTCCACGTTTCAGTTTCATCACCGTGCATTATACCGACTCATAATTTCCAATGGCTTTCCGACACGGAACGACATCTGGCTAGTTAATTAGCATTTCTCGCCAATAGGCGTCTACTACCTTCTTTTATTACCTACCGCGCGTAAAACCATACCAGGGCGCTTAGTATGCTCGGTTACAAAGGTTCGGCTTTTGTCTCTTTGCCTCGGGGGTGATTCATTTCGTCCGAAATGAAGGTTTCATCATTGTATTCGGCGTTGTACTAATTTCTTTTCTTGCGAACACGATGAAACATTTGTTTGACCTGTTCAAGATGTGTAAGCTAGATGTTAGAGTTGACCGCCTGCAGACGTTAGGGTGTAAAGTAATAAAACCTACCCTGACGTTTGCAGGATGGCGAAATTATTTTATTTCCGAGATGACTTTACGGGTGTAGAAAATTTAACTACCCCGACAAGACCCTTTTTCCAAACATTTGGCGACCACGTTTGCCGGTGACCATGCAACAACAGATGCGGGATTTCCTACCCCCCAAACCATAACTCCGGCTTCTTATCTTCGGAAGGGTAACGCCTCTCCGAAGATCGGTATGCAAAGGGAGGAAATCCAGAAAAACTTCCTTTTGTATTTACAAATGAAATTTACATGAAATTTATTTAACGAGTATTTACTTCTCGTGCTACTGGTACTTCTTGCGTTTCTTGCTAAACGGTCTACGATCCCGTTAAACGAACAGTCTCCGTTTTGTGGTAACGTTACAATAGTTTCCCACGGAATCTGAAAAGGCCGGGGAAAAATTGCGTTTTACTTTCGCAGTGCGTTTTCGAACGCGTTTGTGACCGGCATTCGATGAAGACCGACGCGCCGGTCCACGTCGCCGCTTACAAATTCCCCTGTCGACAGGCTGAGAAAAATATCACGCGGCGCAACCTCTGAAAAATATCGTTACAAATGGACACGCGGTAACAGATTGTCCTCCCGCACAACAATCATGACCGTCACTCGACGCGACGCAATAATAACTCAACGAAAAAAAGAAAAATAAATGGTACAGCGCGCCGGAATGGCAATAGCTTTCACGCGACGCGTCTGTTTCCTTCGAAGTTGGGTGTATTTTCGTGCGGTATGATTATGATCGATCGAGAAGTTGTGTAATATAATAATATAATATGTACAGGGTGCGGCGCAAATTAATTCCCACGATTTTTCAGCCCCTTCGAGTGGGCGGACAGAAAAATGTTTCGTTAATCAGTATTTAACCGTCAAGAAATTGCAATATTTTAAGTTTAAAGAAAAATTTATTTTCAACAAAAAATCAAGGTCGTTGTCATATCTTTTAATGGAACTGGGTATGTTTAACTTCATAATATTGTAGGAAACGAATTCAACGACCTGCTGCACAACGACTTTCAGATGACATTGAAAGTATCGCCATCAATCAATTGGCAGAATATTAGAAATATTTCGACGGTATTATTTGTGCAGGTTTTTTAAATTAATTTTTACGTTGATATCGAAACTTGACTAGGGTCTGTAACATGCAAGAAAGTTAGAGGATTACAATATTTTAAGTTTAAAGAAAAATCGAGTTTCAACAAAAAATCAAGGTCGTTGTCATATCTTTTAATTGAACTGGGTATGTTTAACTCTATAATATTGTAGGCGACGTCGAAACGAATTCAACGACCTGCTGTACAATGACTTTTAGATGACCTTGAAAGTATCGCCATGAATCAATTGGAATATTAGAAATATTTTGACGGTATTATTTGTGCAGGTTCTAAAATGAATTTTTACGTTGATATCGTAACATGCAAGAAAGTTAGAAGATTACTCGGTATCACACACTTAATTGTTTGCAATTTTTATTTCATTAAACAACTTACTTTGATTTGATGGAATTTTTGAGGTGCCTCGTTTGCCAGTCAAAGTGTTAACAACGTTGAGGAATTGTGTGGAGAAGCAAAACATAGTTTTATAGTTCTTGCGTAGCTACAGAGAGAGGATTTTGACTTGTTATTAAAGTTTCTTCAGCTTCGAGGGAAAACTGTATGAACTGTATGAACTGTATGAACTGTATGAACTGTATGAACTGTATGAACTGTATGACGTAAGCAATAACATTGGAAATAGACCTGGAGAAAAGTCCCTATTAGGGTGGTTTTGTCGCGGGCAGGTTTCACCGAATTCTTTTCGTTGCCAATGAGATCAATGGTTGGCAAGAATGGTGGGTGTAAGGGTGAGTAGAGGCAGGTCAGAAATTTTCACTTGCGAGGGCACTTTCACTGGTCGCGTCGAGTCGGGAAAATTCCCGTTGCAACCCTCCCCGACTTTTTCCTCCGTGTTTTACCGCATTTTTCTTTTCTGCCGGGCTCGCCAAGAGAAAAAGAAACGAAAGCTCGCGAACGTTCCTTATCGTCGCAGTTATCAACACGCGCATTTGTAAGAGGAATCCTGATTCTCCTCTCCTCGCCGCGTAGCCGAGGTTCATTTTTATCGACGGTGGATACAGCGAGGATTTCCATTATACCAGAAACGATTATTTAATTCAGGAAATTCCGTTGCAACAAATCGACATGAAAAATGCCCGGCTGTTAGTATAATAACACGGTTTCCATCCCATTTTTTTCTCTCCCTCCGATAACGTTTCCTTCGTTACGAGTTGGAGAGAAAAGAAACGAAAAAAAATGTCATTACTCTTTCGTAATGACCGTTTCGCAAACCGCGTCGTCCCTCGACCAACCGAATCCGGTTAGGTTAGAAAATCAGAAGTATGGTAAGTGACCCCGTTACTGTGCGGGTACAACACAATATTAATTACAATTATTTTTAAATCACGATCAATATTGCAGAAGAGATATTTGACATCCAGGTTAACTAATTTTGATGATAAAATTTAGTATCTCCTTTTTAACACTAGATTTACGGGACCCTACAAAATGACGGACTCTAAGATTTTTAATTTACGAATATTGAGATTGCAAACATGGATCCGTGAGGAATTATTTAACAAATTGATTTCTCTGTTATTTTTATAAGGAAATGTAAAATAGTCATTTTTAGTGTAAACCTAGTGTTAATATTCATTATACTTTAACACGTTGGCTGCCATGTCATCCCTATGTGGGTGACGGAATTATTTGTACAGGCTTCAAAATGAATTTTTACGTTAATATATTCATTGTACCAAATTTGACTAGGATCTGTAAAACGCAAGAAAGTTGGGGGTCTGCTAAATATCAAATATTTAATTTTTTCAATTTTTATTTGGAATTTTGGAGGTTTCATTCGGTTTTTGAGGTAATTGGATCACCAGGATTTACCACGGTCTGCAATTATGGCTGCAACAACTGCGAACTGATCTCCCCATAATGTGGCTACAACTATACTGATTTCTGTATATGTGTCGCCAAAGCCTGGACGATAAACGTCGCGGAATTGTCCCCACTGCTGCAGGGAAAGTGGAAACACCGCGTTGTTGACATATATATCGAGAACTCAGTGTACATCTAAGTATAAGGATTCGACTTTCTAATCATATGTACTAATTCTTGTACTAATTTTCGCTAATGACCTAGACGACGACCTGTACAAATAAATAAAGTAAAAACCGAAATCTGAAATAATTGGGTTCTTCGGGTCTTCAGTTGTATCAGCTGCTCTTCTTATTTAAAAATCTTGTATTATTTTCCCGTGAGCCGCTCAATCATCGGAAATCATTCAACTGTGGATGACGGAATATTTTTTATGTTTCGAAGGATGCTTTAGAGAAGGATGAAAGAGAAGGATCAGTCGTCCTCGAGACACCCTTCAGCCCAAGACTCGGACGTCAAGCAATAAATTATCGTCGCTACTTGGATCTCGCATAACTGCTCGCCGATTGCACTTTTTCCGGTAAAATGTATCTTCTCCTATTTTCACGCATTTATGGCCTCTGAAAATGTTCAGAAATTGTTACAACATGAAATTCCACAGAACTTAAATACGACTCTTATTTCTTCCAGATTCGACTTGTTCCCACTTTCCGAGAATGTGCCTACAAAAATTGAAAATCGCATGAACGTCCGGCATGAGCAATTTGGACAAAATCGAATTCAAAATCAGGTAAAACGATGACATTTTTTAAAAAATTAAAGCTCAAACGTTGCAGAATATGGGAAAAATAGGGAAGTTGTGGTACGAACGTTCTCTAACCTTGAAAAAAAATTCGTTAAACGTGCAGAAATTCAATAAAATTTTGGTTTTTCCAATACCAAGCGCGGAGAAAATTCTTCTTTAACATGCTATACATCATTTCCCGTAGGTTTTGTTTCACGCTGATTTCGAATCTAGAAATTTGTCCACGACCTCAGGATTTTGCACAAAATCGATTTCTGTGACGAAACCTAATGAAATAATTTTTCCGTCGAAACGATTCGATGGCAATCATTTTTCCCATATTCTACAAAGTTTAATTAAAAAAAAATTTCATCGCCCCGCCTCTCATTTCTATCGAAAGTTCCGTGATTTTCGAAGTCCGCCGCGTGGTCTTCGGCGCGAGCTCTTCCGGCGCGACGGAGGACGCGTGCCGAGGGGTCTCTATAGTCATTCACAAGCTCCGCGGGGGTGAACGCGAAGTATTCGAAACGAGGCGACGCGGTGGCAAACCGGACGTGGCACCGGAATGAGTATCGCTATCTCATCGGCGAGCGGAGAGGCGTGTGTATCATTCGCAAACGCCGCGACGGCCTTAGATGGCCAGCGACGATAAGTGACCCTCGTTGCGAGAACACCCCCCCGGCCGCTTATTTCTCCGGGGTGTGCGACGAAACGAACGAGGCCAGGCCGCCGAGACGTTTTCGCGAGAAACGGAGAAGCAAAGAGAGGAAACAGGAGTTCGCAGCGGCGGCAGAACGAGAAACAGAAAGACGCGGCAAAAACCTTGCGGCCAGACAGAGAGAGGGGGGGGGGTGGTAGGCAGAAGAAGGGACGGAGAGCGGTTGAAAAGGGAAGAAAAAGGGGGTGCGCCGATGTTTCCGTGCGAATGGAAACGGGCACGCAATAGAAAAGGCCGGGACTCTCCAATTTGCTGAGAGCTCTCCATCTTCTCGGCTCTCTCCTCTCTCTTCTCTCCCCCGCCCACCCCCCTCGTGTTTCTCCCACTTCACCCGCGTCTTCCGTTCCTTTTCCCGCTGCGCATTCACACTTCCTCTCCACCTATCTTATTACGCCTGTTTCTCCTCGTTCTCCGACGCGATCGACCCCCTACCCCCCGCCGTTCCCCACCCCCCCCTGGAAAACTAAATACTCGACCGTTAATGGCAACGCTCCTGCTCGCGAACAACGAAGTTTCAGAGCTCCGGGGTGCGACGGGATGCTGAGCAGGAGAGGGTGGCTGGGGTTACTGCGATCCCCTGGCGGAGTTTCGATCTTGATGGATACGACGATGCTCACGATTGTTTGAATACCGGTAGGCGCCGACCCTGGCCGGATAGCGAAACTCCCGGCGAAAGATTTCTATGGTTCGATGAACCGTACGCAGCAGGTACAGTTTTCAGGAGGAGCCCCGAACGGAAATGTGCAAGCTTAAGAATACTCTGGCCGAGTATTCTCCGAGTATTCGAGCTCGATACTCATTACGGCGATCGTTCGTTCGTTCGTTCGTTGCTCGCCCACGACAATCCATTATCTCGTTTAAGAGATACGTTCGCGTCGGCAGCGGAGAGGCGGACGGCCCCCGGACACTTAAACGATGGCACAACTGATTTATCGAAGCTCCTCGTCGCTTGCACCCGGGGGTGCGTGTCGAGTTCGTCGGTGAATTCAACTACCCTCGCGAAGCGACGCGTTTCAATGGTGAAAATAACTGACCACTTGCGGGAAATAAATAAAACAGTATTTTAAATGTATATGTTTAGCGTCAACGCATTTTTAAGGGGGCCGGCAGGCATTTGGCCTTGACTGTCTCGCTATGTTACGCTGCGGTTTTTTTCTAGACATTTTACGTCTTAAATAAGTAGGCAATCAATTAAAAATGCATACCACCGTGTTTGTACATGTCTTTACTACGTCTGTCCAGAGCCTTTTTTTCGATACGAACACTAAATCTCTCGAAATTAAGAGAATCTCTCTGCGGCAGCCACCTTGTGACGTCATTCTTGCTTCAGAAAGCGAGATTTCTGCCGAATATTACAAATTACTCGACGATGAGGTAGAAATTCGCAATTTGGGCTATGGACAGACCTAGATTGGACTTTTAGGAAACACAAGTGACCATTTTTAAACTGCTCATTGCAATATTGAAGCGTCAATTTGTCAAGATTTTGACCCTTGCAAGTTCATATACGTATATGGATTTCATTTATGTGTGTTGTTACACACAGTCGACCTGCCGGCCCCCTTAATGAGAGGTCTTGGGTAGAATGGCCGAAGAGATGTTTATTCCTTGACAGATTTATGGGAGGGGTTTATAATGTTTGTGGCCCGTGAAACTAAACAGTCCTGGCAGCAGGCAACTCGGTGGCTGATGACCGATTTGGGTCTCACAGCTATCGATTGTTTAAGCGTTGACTGTTTATTGAAGATGAGGATGTTTAGAAAAGGCAAAAGCGACCCGACGTAGTATTTGGCAAAGACAAGGGACTCTTTTTCCTGAAGGATCTGGCCACAGAGTGGAGAAGGCTATGCCTTTTGGTAAGAGGACTGTGATGAACCATACGGAACTTACCCCAGAACCTTGGAAAAGGGCAGTTCGTACCAATTTTTCTAACATATATATATATATGTAAGATTAGTGTACGTGTGCACGCAAATGCGCCTTCAATTGCGAGGTTTTTGGGAGGTGGCGCCACCAGATGGACAAAGGAGATAACTGTCGAGAAAAGAGAGAATAACCTCCACTCGAGTGAATGGACAATTTCTCTACAGCCTGTAGAGAAATTGTAGATTGTCAGATTGGTTGTTAACAATCGGGATTTGTACAGCCTGTAGAGAAATTGTAGATTGTCAGATTGGTTGTTAACAATCGGGATTTGTTCACCAAGTACTGGTTGACAGAGAAGTACGAGCATAAACATTTAACTGTTGATTCTCTGAATTTTAGGTTAGCAGACCACGAGCAATTAGTGTATTCCTAGTCTAATTCACATTTCATTGAAATAAATTGTTCTCTTAATTTTTAGACGAATCAAGGTGTGTGTTTATGGCTTCAATAACCCTATCCTCATATTATGTATATATATTTAAAAATAACAAAGAGACAAAAGAATTGTACAGGACGCGATTGACCGCTCCTCGCAGGTCGAAACTCAGCGCAAGTCGAAAATCACTGACCACGTGCGGAAAATAAATAAAACAGTATTTTAAATATATATATATATGCAAGATTAGTGTACGTATACACGCATACGCGCCTTCAATGGCGAGGTTTTTGGGAGGTGGCGCCATCTGATGGACGAGGGAGATAACTGTCGAGAAAAGAGAGAATTCGAGAGAATAACCTCCACTCGAGTGAATGGACAATTTCTCTATAGCCTGTAGAGAAATTGTAGATTGTCAGATTGGTTGTTAACAATCGGGATTTGTTCAACAAGTACTGGTTGACAGAGAAGCAGGAGCATAAACATTTAATTGTTGATTCTCTGAATTTTAGGTTAGTAGACCACCTGCAATTAGTGTATTCCTAGTCTAATTCACATTTCATTGAAATAAATTGTTCTCTTAATGTTTAGACGAATCAAGGTGTGTGTTTATTGCTTCAATAGCCCTATCCTCATATTATATATATATATTTAAAAATAACAAAGAGACAAAAGAATTGTACAGGACGCGATTGACCGCTCCTCGCAGGTCGAAACTCAGCGCAATACTCTTTTTATACTCTTATGGTCCAGCTTCCCCAGGTGGCCTTGATCCGCCGCAGTGTGCGCGCCGTGTGCGTGTGCCATGGTGTGCCGCACACAACGCTAGATCGTACAAGGTTGCAAGGGTTTGGAAAGCGGCGATTTATGGCTGGATAATGCAAAGAAGGGGCTTCTCAAGGGTGAAAAGCGTTAGATAAAAGATAAATCCAGATCGCTCGCCACTCGGCAGGTCCTACCTTTGCGTTTTGCGAGCAACATTTTGCATTATTCGGTTGCATGATGCCTGTCACAGAGAGACGATCCGAGCACGCGTGGCCGAAGTTACGGCAGCGGCCATTGTTTACGTTGTCTCCCTGCAGATCCCCCTGAAGTGCTGCAACCAGAACGACAGAGATGTACGTCGCTTACGTCACGGACGAAAGACTCCGCAATACTCGCGCGGTAAAGTAAAATGGCGGCACGAATTGCGTAATATCGACCGAACGTTATCGTTCAGTGGGACCGATAAACAATTTTACGGACGGGGATAACAATAGCGGTAAATGGAACGTCGGGAAACGTGGTCTCGTTGTTCGAAGGTTCTCTCAGGCGGCGGTATTTTTTCGAGAAGCTGCGCTATCGCGTCGAATCCGTGAACCAATCCCGAATCTCCTAGCCGGACGAGTTAATTTGTAAATCTTCGTTAAGTGCACGAACCGATGGCCCCATTCAGAAGCCGAGACTTTAGTCAGCCGTCCCAAAGCAACGTCGAACCCCGATCGTCTCTTCCCTTTTCAGCCGAAGAGGATAGGACTCGCCGTGATTTGCCGGTATCAATAGGCGGTAACTGCCAAGTTCACCCTTTGAGAATCTCCCCCGGGTTCTCTTCAGAGTCTACCGGGCTGGTCAACCGATTCGTTTTCAGAACTACTTGAGAAAGAGAGAGAGAGAGAGAGAGAGAGAGAGAGAGAGAGAGAGAGAAGCGGACGAGTTCGGTCAAAGTTCCTAAGAGAGTCGAATTTTCGACCCGGTAATTGTCACTTTACACGCTGTGCTCTCCACGGCGAATGCGTTTTCAAGTAGTTTGCAACCGTCCCGAGTCAGCCGAAATCAGGAATATCGTTAACCAACTTTACCAAAAAAATATATCGTTCTTTGTACATGCATACACGGAATGGTAAAAAAATGGTAATCTTGTTAATTCTCGCAAATATAATCGAATAACAGCAGTTCCCGTATTATATATCACTGTTCAGTCAGCAATAGGTTGTATCTGTTCAGGGTAAACACTTGGTTTCTGTTTATAGGTTGAAGGTCAAGCCGAAAACGTAAACAGTAGTGCTGACTGCTGCGTCAAAATGATAGCGCAAAGTCTAAAGTCAAAAATCTGCATTGAACGAAACTGGGCAGCCTTAAGCAGGAAATTTGTTAAAAAATTATATAAATCTATGCCAAAACGTATAGTGGCAGTTATACAAACAAACGGCGGAGTTACGAAATATTAAAACATTATTTTTTGTATACATATTCTTATATTTTACTTATTTTAAGAAAGTGCTATCATTTTGACGCATCAATTTTTCGTTTAATGTTACACATTCTCCAATAAAATTGTTTCCTCGCGTAATAAACGCGTCAAAACATATTGAAGTAATTGGTTATTCTTATTACGCGGTATACGGGTCACAAACAATGTAATATACAACTTGAAAAGCTGTATAATGTGCTATCTTTTTGTCGCGGAGTGTAGTCCCGCAAGGTAGTCGCATTTTCATAAATTTTTCGCGAATTAGTTCGGCAGGTAATTAGCATTTTAGAACGGGCGCCGCGCGCGTTCTACAACGAATTTACGCGTCCGTGGATTTCAACCAGAATTTTCTCGAAAACGCAATCTCGATTTTATCGTTGCGCCCGTCACAGGAGATTCCGGAAATTTTCAGCTTTGGAAAATTTTACAGGACCGAATATACGAGCTGCATGTGCTTGCCGGTACCGCGTCCCACGGGGCGCGCGGGATATTTGTCGCAATTGGTTTGGATACCCGAAGGATCTTCCCCGAAATTGTGTCACTACCCATGTCAGAAGCTTGTGTACCGGAATACAGAATCGTCGATACTTTTTCCATTTTTTTATTCATCTGGACTTCAAAATGGTCCTCTTCAGTCGTTAA
This sequence comes from Halictus ligatus, assembly GCA_028454255.1. Classification (NCBI taxonomy): domain Eukaryota; kingdom Metazoa; phylum Arthropoda; class Insecta; order Hymenoptera; family Halictidae; genus Halictus; species Halictus ligatus. The sequence goes on from JAQQRO010000163.1 coordinate 10,512, forward strand.
TAAGAACAAACCTAACCTACTTAAACTTTTGGATTTCCAAATGGTTCT
>JAQQRO010000164.1:0-10550 GCA_028454255.1 Halictus ligatus
ATATACCAGAATATACCAAAATATACCAGAATATACCAAAATATACCAGAATATACCATAATATACCAGAATATACCATAATATACCAGAATATACCATAATATATCAGAATATACAATAATATACTAGAATAGACCATAATATACCAGAAAATACCATAATATACCAAAATATACCATAATATACCAGAATATACCATAATATACCAGAATATACCAGAATATACCATAATCTACCCGAATATACCAGAATATACCTAAATATACTAGAATAGACCATAATATACCAGAATATACCATAATATAAAATAATATACCAGAATATACCATAATATACCAGAATATACCATAACATACCAGAATATACTGTGTTTTTGCCGTAAATAAATCGTCATGAAGTGGCAGAAACTTGTGCTGTGGTGTAGCAAATGCCTAAACTAAAGTAGGGATTACGTTGAAAATGATAAAAAGTATAGAAAGAACTGGACGTATTGTCGCTATCAGAAAATGTTTGTTTTCAAGATGATCATCCTCGTGCATCAGCGTCCTACGGTTTTTCGAGCGATCGCCTGGCGGGTCTAAGAAAATTGATTCTCGGATAGAAATCAGCGAGAACGATTCCCGGAGGAGTAACAGGAATTAATCGACCTGGTTCCTGTCCGTAACCAAAGAGCCAATCGTTCAAAGTCACTCGAGCACGCCGCGTCCAGATAAGCTCGACATCGCCTGGCTCGCTGGCCCCCTTGCGCTATCGTCGGTTTTTTCGCGATCGGACTGTCACGGTACCGATGTGTTCATCATTCATCACCGCGGCGAGTGCACCAGGGGGCGTTTGCACCCCGAGATGCATAGAGAAAAGAATATCGCGCGGAGAGGAGTCCCGGAGCTGAACAAATTCCTGCCCCTCTCGCATGCCAGGACTCGTCGTTCGCACGAATTTCACGCTGATGCATGGCGCCGCTGGGGGTCCAGGAGCTTTATAAACTGTTCCAAGAAATTGCCCGGTTCCACGTACCACCGGATGCACTGAGACTTTATAGTAGCTGCGATCAGGGGCTCGATAAGTCCCGTAAAGTTTGAATAATTTAAGAAAATGCGCCAACGTATGCGCGGCTTATACGAATTATCTGCGAGATCTAAGCGACAGGGACGCACAGTGGCTGCGAAATGTGGTCCTCCGGGACTGACCCCAGCAGCAAATTAACTGCATCACTTTTGGAGAGCTTCTTGCAGTATAGATGTCACCGTTTCTGTGCGTGACGTTATATGTTTCGAGAAACAATTTCTTCTTTTTTTTTTCTGAGCGAATGTGGGCTTTTGAAATGTGGTGATGGTTTCTTGGAAGCAGAAATTATCCTGGAACGAATGTTGGCAATCTAAAGAAACGTAGATTTTTATGTCAATGTTTTGCTCGTTGAATGGGTCCATTGTACTCTTGTGATACTATTTAAGAAGGGAATAATTGGTACAATGTTGTTACACTGTCATAAAAATTTCATGGAAACGATTGTCACGATCTTATTGTGGAACCGAAAACAAAGAATTATTGTTCGTAGATATCCATCCATTGTTTTCTGTGTACCGTGATTTACAAAAATCCTTCCATTTCTCCATAATATTTTATTTCACAACAATGTTTACACTCAGACCTCGGAGAAAATGTATTGCCATGAGCAAGTAAAAACCGTGGACAAAATTTTGTTTCGCAACTATATACATTGTCTGCGTTTCCTACGTTAAAACACAACAATCAATTTAGAAACTGTTGAAACCTCCCGTCCACGGGATAATTGGAGCTATTGAAAAATTTAGCTTGATTGGAGTCGCGTTTCGCCGCTGATCCTTTCCCGTTGCGAGCGCATCACTCGCGAAGCGGCGCTATCGCGATATCTCTGCAGTCCGATCGGCCAGGCCAATTTTTTCGCAAGCATCGGAGCCGCGGGGTTTGCAAACCCGTGCACAATCGCGGCGTATGGTCCGCGAGCAAAACTATAACTCACAAAAGTCGGTGTTGCGACCGGGCCATCGGCATTCCGGGCGCGGCGTACGAATAAAAAGCCTAAGGGAAAGGGACCGACCCAGTCTGCATCCAAAAGAGAGAAGAGAGGGAGAGAGAGAGAGAGAGAGAGAGAGAGAAAGAAAGAGAGCCGAAATAAAGGTGGAGGAGTCGGGTCCTGATTGGTAATCCCTGGTGCCAACGCCGCACTGTGGAAAAAAGCTAAAACCTCAGGCTTTCGAACAAACACTGAAATCCATAACTCTCGAACTAACGAGTTTTATTGTCTCACAAGTCATGGAACAGCAAAAATAATGTTAACACCAAACTGCGAATATTAATCCATTTATCGTGTTTGTACAATTGTAAAATATCATGTAGTAATAAACATTACTTTTTTGGCAACTCAAAAATTTATTTGATCGTCTAAATTTTAGTTTCTGATCGCTGCGTGTGATAGTGAATTCGAGGAAGGAAAGGAACGAGACCGAAGAGAAACGATATTTCCGAGGTGTACGCCCTCCCCGACGAAAGCAACGTGTACGCGTGCAAACGAGACTCGAAAATTTATTCGCGACGCACGGCGCTCGAATAAATTCCCATTCCGAACCCAACCTCGGCCCTGGTCATCGCTGGCCCGCGTCAAGATACCACGGTAAATTTCCTGAAAATCGACATCCGAGTATCCCTGCGTTTATAAATCTCGCGATATGACTTCGCGAGTCGTAGGAATTGGCGAAATTTGAATCCTGCGGCTCCATATCCGATATTTTGCAAGCTCGAAACTCTGTCTGCGGTGCTCGAGTCCTCGGTGCAACGTTACGATTTATCGGAGATTGTTCTTTGAGGACCATTTAACCGGGAAGTTGTTATTTATTGCTAGATTGCGGATCTTTATGCTTCTATATCTCGTAAACATCTTGGAGAGGAAGTTAAACATTTTTCCTGGAATTTAGGAGCGCTTTATCCCCGCCCTCATACACTGGCAATTTTAGTGTAGTGCACATTTTAGTGTACCGTGGAATTATTTTCTGCATTAAACCTCGCAAGTTGTTGATTGCTGACCACTGATAATTATACTATTTCTAAATTCTGTAAATGTAATATTTGGTCTATTCTTATCATAAATGCACAAAATCCAACAAATACCAGTAACGGGAATATACACCCAAATAATTTTTTAAAATTTATACTTAACATAATTACGATCGGAAGATACTCCCAGCTGTGAATATGAAAAAAATATCAGGAGAATGTCAGGATAGAAATTAAATTTCGACGTATCCAGGGGCGGGAACAAAATAGCGGCAACCGGAGCGATCCGCAGTGAAATCGGAGCTCGGATTTTTCGCGTGGAATCGTTCGTGAATCGGAGCGAGTCTCGTCTTCCCTAGGCTGGGGTCCGCGAGTCGTGTTTCATTAAATTACCACGCTCCTCAAACACGGATCCCGGTTTCTTTTTGACGCGATCGTGGCATGCGATCCGGGCCAGATGCAAGCATACATTTCTCCAGTTTGTTAGAGCTATGTGCTAGACGTTGTTCCGAATGCGGTCCCGATAACTCTTCGTCTTTCCCTCTGTTCCCTGTGTTCCTGCTCTATTACACGCACGACTTCTACGGAGAGTAACGCGATCGCAGAGATGTTTTCGAGGTAGAGCTCTCGATTTAAGGTCACCGTACGCTCTTGTTCGAAGACGAGAGGACCTATAAGCCTCTTTCCGTGCACGCTCTCTGTCATCCTCGCAAAGATGTTGTCACTCGAGGCATTAGCCTCGTTTATATTCCTCTTTTCGCGGCCGGACCACCCCAGCAAATCGTATTTCAATTCCGATCGACCGTGCGCAATGCTCCCGACGTTCTCGCGTATGTATGCGCTATGTGCATCGTTCCCCCTGCCCCCGCCCCCCGCCCCCGTGTATTCAACGATTCAACGTCTCTCCGCTTCCTTGTAATGATCCCGCCATGTTCTTCGTATCCCCACGCTCTCCTCGTTCATGCTAGTTTATGCTCCCCCTCCCCCTCTCGATTTGTATACACCACGGTGTACATACCTAAATTGTTTCCCTACGGATGCCTTTTTAATATCTCGTTATTTACGACGCGAGTAAACAATGCCCGAAGAAAAGACTCGGCCCCGGTCAACGTAATTTCTTGCCCCATGAATCAGACGCGTCACTTCCTGCCCCTGTGGCTCGATGCTTTCCATAAATCCTCGGGGAAGCCGCGCGCGGGGAGCAATTTGACCCGTGAATGGAAAATAATGAGCCGAAACCACCTCGCCGCATTTCAATTTGTTCGTCTTTTTCAGCGTCGGGATTTGATGCCAAACATTTGGATGCTTGCTGTAATATTTCCGGTCGATGTTCTACGTTCGGCCGACCTTCACAGGCGGACGGTTGTTTATTCGAATTTTTGCGATACAAAATTTTTGTGACAGCGGAAATCTGACGAGACCGAGCAGCGCGAGTTACAGCGGGAAACAGCAGCTCTCGGTTTCGGTAACGGGACAACTTGGATTGAAAATCTTCCGGAGCGGGTAGACACCAGCGGGAAGTACAAGGTGGTACTGTTCTAAATTCGCGGAGAGAGCATTAGTTTCGGTGAACCGCGTTCTTTGAAGCCGCGGCTGCCTGCGCAAACTTCAGTAGAAATCATCGAGGCTGAAGCGTCTGCGGACCAGTCGGCGATACAATTCCGGACTTAAAACACCGTCGATTTCCGTGTGTTTTCCATGCGTCGACTGTCGGGATTAAAGGACATGGAAAAAGGCGAGGAGGGGGGGATAAAAGGGACCCTTTGAACGCAGACAGAAAAGCGAGACACGGAGGAGAAAAAATAGTGACGGTGCACTCTTTGTATCTACGCGGTTAATGCGAGCCGAAGTGTTCCGAGTCAAAGCGCAAACACAACCCGACAAAGCGGCCTCTGTTCCACCGTTCGTCCTTCTCTCGTTTTTCTTGTCTTCTCTCTCTCTCTCTCTCTTTCTCTTTCTCTATCTTCCTCTTCGTTCTTCGTGGACGGTTTCGCGAACCGGACCGACGTGTGTATCGTCCCGAGCGGAACGCACTTGATTCCACTCGACTCGGCTGCCAGAACTTTGAACCCGTCCGAGTCGATTCCCCAGACTAGTCCGAGTGCCGGTGTCGGTTCCCCGGGAACACGGCTTTGGACCTGTTAATTAACAACCGTGCTGGAAATTCGGCTGGATCGCCACTCCATATCGTTCGCCAGCTCGACATCCGAAATTGGAACGCGATACACTCGTACTGTGTGTCGTCTGACACAAACGGGACAGTGGAATGCTCTGATGATCGGGCTCTGACGAAAGCTTTAACGCATTCTACAAACAGAAACTACAGGGTACTCTTGTGTTACGATCCCGATAGGATTTTAGAAGATCTAGTCTCGTTTAAGTCGCTCTAGATTGGGTATTATCAGAATCGAGAGCAACGAAGCCACGCCCATTTTCTACCATTACTTTGACAAGATTTAAGGAAGTCCAGTCTTCTTTAGATTACTCTAGATCAGGTAGAAGTATAAATTATACTACGGGACGCTAGATCTGGTCCTGACAGAATCCAGGGCAACCAAGCCACGTTTCCTGTTACCATTTTGATAACGTTTAAGGGGCTCAGCATCTTTTAGATCGTTTTAGAATAGATGGGATACAAATTATTCTATGCGGCATTAGCCCTGGCCATGTCAGAATCGAGAGCAACAAAGCCACGCCCATTAAGGATAATCTGGTGCACGAAACGGAAGAACAAAATGTGACATACAGTGATTAATGGAGAAACGGATAAACAAATATCCAGTTACTGGGTGTTTGTCCCGAATTCGAACAGATCCGTCAGATTCCTATCGGAGTCGAACTCGCAAAATTGCGTGCCAGTGACATGATTCGCCCCGGAGCGTTGCCCCAAGGGCAATTCGGATCGCTCCCGGGGCAAAGAGTGCCTCTAGCTCCGACGCCATTTCTGATGTTACCGCAATGCTCGTCACGCTCGAACCGTGCTACACGCTGTCACGTTTTCCGCGACGACTTGTCGGTCTCACCACCACGGAGAATCCAATTTTGGCATGAGCCGAGACGGGAACGATATGCGGGTCAGCGCGCGATCACAGCCGATCTCAAATATTTGAGGTGGCGAAGAGAAGATTGAAGCTCTAAGTTGAATTTCAATTTCAACAGAAATCTTTCAAAAGAAAGATTTTTTGGTACCGTTGGGGCTTGTACGAGTTTGTCATTGATGGCTACGAGGAATCTGCAGGATTTTGGATGGAGAGAGGGGGGGCGGGCAGAGTCTCCGCTGTGAATGTTCGATCTGTTTTCGGCGCTGACTCTTGGCTGTTAATGTCCTCTTTATGATAGCTGGCAGGCTCCAGGCTTATTGCTTGGATATAGGTCGAGAAAACAGTGCCACGATGATCGTACAACGAGGGATGATCGCACATGAATTGCGAGTGATTTTATCTGCCGCCATTCTGGGATTCGTGGTATCTTAGACGTTTGAGATTAAATTGTGAAGCCCCATCATTTAATCTTTGATTTTTTAGATAAGGTATTAAATCAATTATATGAGCCGTTTATTTTGAAAGTGGCATAAGTCCATTTATCTTAAAATCGAGATATTTAAGGGTTTGCGTTTCAATGAATCTAAAAATATACGTATAGGACATTAATGAGTCGTACGGCTTAAGTGTATCTAAGGGTGTTAAATTTATAGTTCCTATTAAAATAGTGGCAATTATTAAGTGAATAATATGCGTTTTCTTATCAAGAATGGAGTTAGGCCACTTTCAAAATTAACAACCAGATTCATTATAAAATTTGTAGGTGCCCAAGTCCATTCAATATAATTCAAGATGCTTGAAATTGAAAAAAAAAACAATACTGAATTTATTTTACATATCCTTAAAACACTTCAGGAACATAATTTCTGCGATTCAATTAACTACATAACGTGCAAAATTACAAACATAAATTTATTACAAAACAATTTACTACTCATCTACATTTTGTGCGTGTAAAAGGGATTTGAAGTAATCATGATGTTCCGGTGGTATATATCGTAATAGGTGCATTATGTCCTTGAATTTTGCTGTTGTAATTTGTCTGATATTTTTATACAGTGGTGTCAATACAATATTTTCAAACTTTTTTGGTCTACCCCGACATGGTAATAAATTCAGGACTTTAAAATTTTCATTCTTATTCATTGATGTCTTATAGAAAATTTTATACGGTTCATTTCTGACAAAACGCATCCAACATATTATGTTGATGTATATTTCAATATCTTCTGCATTTAATTGAAAAATCCAGTTAACACGATATTACAAATTGAGGAACATTAAAACGAGGGAGCGTAAAAACCTGATCGAAACAGAAAGGATAAATTAGGACAAACCGCTGTACTTTTCAGTAAAATCGTTCATCGAGAAAACAATATCTCTCCGCCGAACACTTTCACAGATTAGCTCGTCCATTTCCCCGTTCATTTCCATTTGTAACAGTGGTAAAAATCGCGAGCACACGTTTCGTTCGAGCATTAAAATTCATCGCTGGCGATTCCTGAAATTGTTCACCTGTCAAACGTCGGGGCAAGAGATCTGCAGGGACGCGTGCGAATTTCCGCGTGCGGAAGCCGCGTTCGTGTCGGCGCGATTAAAATTCCGGGCCATCATTCATCCCGAATGTTTCTCGGGGAACGAGATCCGCTCACCTCGGTTACCAAATAAAACAAAACGGAGCCCGGCCCAACTCGGCCCGACCCATCTCGTCGCGTCATTTCATCGTAATCCTTTCGCGTGCCTAAACTCTAGACGTCGGACGTTATTGCGTTTCTGCCGTGCGCACGAGCTTGTTCCCAAACAGACAGAGAGAAACAGAGAAAGGGAGAGGGAGAGGAAAGAAAAAAGAAGTTACGGTGCACGGGTCAGCAGCGACCTCGACCTCGAGGATGCTCGGAGAAAGGTAAGACGAAGGAACTTAAGTTTGAGCGGAGTCTGACACGAACAGTGGGCCAAACTACAATTCCAGCTAAAAGAAAAAGTCAAGAAGTTCATACAGTCAATAGCTTTCGACTGTAACCCTTACGGCAATAACGTAAATTTTTGCTACGATATTCAATAATGCTGCAATTTATCATTTCAATGCATATTTTTATGCCTCTGATGTAAATTAATCTGTTGATTCTGTTACTTTCCAACAAAAATATTAAAGAAGTTCAAAAAACAAATTGTTGGTGGATATACGGGTATCCGATTATTAACATAAGAGCTAAGCGTGTCTGCCAATCATAAAATAATGACCAGATGCAAGAGTTTTTCCATTAATGTGTTTTTGTTAAAATTTAATGAAATCCTTCGTTCACGTTGAATTTCAATGAAACTCTATACTTAAAACAACGTACATGCCGAATTTAAAGAACCACAGGAGTATTATATACAAACTACACCTCCAATACTAAAACTATAACAATGTTAACCATACTACAATGGAATCTTAACGGATACTGTGCGAGACTAGCATATTTGCAAATCCTTATCATGAAGTACCAACCAGATATCATCTGCTTACAGGAGACCCATCTTAAACCAAATCAAAATATTAAGATAAAGAATTACACCTCGTACATCACTAACCGCAACTCTCAAGTTGCAAGCGGAGGGGTGGCTGTATGTATCAAGAACGGACTATTTAGTGAAGAAATTAAAATTAAGTCTGATGTTGAGTCAGTGTCAGTCAAGGTGCATACTGCCCCGAACTTACATTTATGCAATCTATACCTACCAAATAGCCAAATCCTTAATGACTCCAAACTCAATGAAATATTCGATAAATTGCCACAACCATGCATTATCACCGGAGATTTCAATTGCCATAACAAACTATGGGGCTCGAAAAAAACTGACACAAGAGGGAAAATAATAGAAAAAGTCATAATGAACCACAATCTAATCATCCTAAGTGACGAAAGCCCAACCCATTTCACCATATCAAGTGGAACCTATAGTATAATTGATCTAACATTATGTAGTGCAAATTTTTCTCCTAGATGTGAATGGGAAACCATCCCGGACCTACATGATAGAGATCATTTTCCAATACTAACTAAAATTCAGTTAAACCAAATGATCAGCACCTCCGATCGAAGCGAACGATGGAAATTTGAAAATGCCGATTGGAATAAATATCGCCTAATAATTGAACAAAACATCCCTTACCTGAACTCCCTACTCGAAGGCTCTCCAGCCCAAATCAACGTAATCATAGAAAAATTAACCACTACCATAACACAAGCAGCGGACCTATCTATCCCTAAAACTAAACCTATAAGTAATAACAGCATACGTTGCGTACCATGGTGGAACAAAGAGTGCGAAAATATTATTAAAAAAGCCAAACATGCGTTCAACAGATTCAAGAGATATAAAACTATTGACAACCTTATACAATTCAAAAAACTAAGAGCCCAGGCAAGGAAAATAGTTAAACAAGTCAAAAAACAATGCTGGCTAGACTTTGTAAGCTCAATTAATAGTTCTACGCATACCAAAACAATCTGGAGTAAAATCAAGGCTATCCATGGCACCCATAGCAAGAAGAACATTTCTGCACTAAGAAGACCAGACCACTCCACTATTACAAATGACAAGGATATTGCAAATCTACTCGCGGAAACATTCGCAAAAAACTCAAGCGACTCCAATTACGACCCTGAATTCCTCCTATATAGAGAACACTGCCCTAAGTTTGATATAGAACAACCACATAAAATGAAGAACAGCGAAATAACTATGATCAACGAAGAGTTTAAAATGACAGAGCTTATAAACACTCTAAAAAAATGTAATAACACAGCCCCTGGCCCGGACAACATTCCAAATAAACTTCTGACACCTACGAGTGGTATTGAGTATCTATTAAAAATTTTCAACAGAATTTGGGTAAAGAGAGTCTTTCCTGACAGTTGGAGAGAAGCCATTGTGATTCCAATACTGAAACCAAACAAAGACCCAGCACTACCAGAAAGCTATCGACCAATATCACTAACGAATACTATGGGTATTTTAATGGGGAAAATAATCAAAGAAAGATTGTATTGGATATTTGAAAATAACAAAATTATCTCACCTTCCCAGAGTGGATTCCGACATTTCCACTCCACCATGGACCAATTAATCAACATGGAGGCCCAAATCTGCGATAGTATGATTAACAAACGCCATTCAGTGATGGTATCGATGGACATTGAAAAGGCATATGATATGGTATATAGAAGAAGAACATTAGACATACTAGAAAGTATGGGATTCAGTGGAAACATTCTAGAATTCATCGCAAACTTCTTAGAGAGGAGACTTATTAGGGTCAGAAATAAGAACACCGTATCTGAGGCCGTGATTGCTGAGAATGGAGTACCCCAAGGAGAAGTATTAAGTGTCCTGTTATTCCTAATATCAATTAACAATATCCTTGCCCCAATTCCCCGTCCTGTTAAAGCCTATCTGTTTGCGGACGATTTAACTATACTATATCAGGGGACA
>JAQQRO010000165.1:0-10542 GCA_028454255.1 Halictus ligatus
GAGTACAATTGGAGAAATTGTTACCTATAATGCACGGTTTTGACGCACTGGCGATGCGGGGTCAGAGAGCAATTATCGAATTCCAAATAGAATATATACCGAACGAACGGAATCTATAAGGTATATTTGATTCGAAAGGGACTTTAACCCGATCTCACTAGAATTGACTCCGATGCGTGTAACGCGACGTGGCCCTAAAGTGACTGCACGACTACTGAAAGAGAATGAAAATGTACCCTCAAAATAAAAGGGGTGCGCAGTTTATAATTTGATGTCACGTAAGGTCACACTCTATTTCTTATCAGAAACTTAATAGACGAATTCCAAAGGGGAGTGTTCTACAAATTTTTATATAGAGAAGTCATACGGTATCTTTCCACAAATAAAATGGGGCCTGTTGGTATGCTTTTCGTTCTCAGGAGAAGAGATTAGAAAATTCTAATCGAGATGAACATGGAGAAAACTTTTCCATACTTAATAACCTTAACACGAGACACGCCGTTCTGGGGGAAGACAACGGTTATCGCCCCTCAAGTCACCGGCGTTTTAGACCCAATTCCGTGGATGGGGACCGCGGAGTGCTGGCGTGGGGTCGGAGATGCTGGACAAATGAGAGCTCTGATGCCGAATCCAGTTCCGAAAGCGGTACCGAGGAGCACCATTGTGCTATGTCCGATGATGCGGCGCGGGATATTGCGAGGAACGCCGTGGTGGCAGGCCAAGACGCTGTGGTGTTTTCCGACCGTGGCCTGACCGATGCCTTCGTTGATTTATGCAGTGATGGTTTGTTTGGTGACGCACGCTACACTTGCTGCGTCTTCTCGACGACTTGCACTCCGCACGTGGATGTCGTACGAGGCAGTTGCAGTATAGGTGCTGATCTCGGGTTAGCGCCTTCCGAGATGGTGCGGATTGGGCAAGGTATAAGGGGCACGATCCCACGTAGTGCACTTCCTTGCAAAGGGGACACGCCGAGATAGTCGCGGCGGCGTGGAGCACATGAACGGGTTTGGTACGCGGTTTGGCTGCACTGCGGATGGAGGTAACGGCATCGGACTCAGCGACTCGATATGCATGCTGCGGGTCACCATTATACGAGTATTGGATCCCATTCTGTGACCGCACAACCGAGGGCGGCAAGGGTGGCAAGGACGGCGATCGCCACACGTACCGTGCTGTGGAGTTTTTTTTAAATCGGCGCCTGACTCGGCGCTCAAGTGTTTGACTGTAAACAACCGGTCGAGTTGAATGTCTACGCGGTCGCACTTGGTTTGAAATTGTTGCTGGTAACGAATACGCTGGTGATGAGTTGGCTGCCTCCTTCGCTTAAACTCAATTTCAGGTACTGAAGTTTTTCCATATCCGCCATGTGGTTGTCTATGACCATTGACGTGAATAGGTCCTGGTATGAGATCCATGCCGCGTAATTACCGTTGAATTTAAACTCGGGTTCCACTTGGTCGTCGCTTTTTCACATTTGCATTGGCGTAGCGCGCTGTGGAGAGTCAAATAGGACACTACATACGCCACCTCGCATACTATTTTGTTGTCATTTCGTCGCTAGCTGACACAATACTGACTCTCGCAACCCGGATTCTCCTGATTTAACACGAGGATTTTCAATAATGGAAACCCCTCTATTATGCATATAATCTAATAAAAACGCAGCCTTTGGCGCACGGTCGCAGACAGCGCCACGTGTGGGAAAAGAAAGAAGCGCAAAGGCAGACGACGGGGACGTAGGTAAAGAAGGAAGACGAGAAGTAAGAAACGAAATGAATAAACAAGAAGATAGAAAACAGGACAGAGAGACAGCAAGAAAGTTAATGAGGATAAGAGATAAGGAAAGAGCAAGGTGCAACAGTTTATCCAAAGTGAAGGGATTAGGGAAGCGGTTAGATAAGAAAAGGAAAGAGAGAGATAATGAGGAAAGAGAAGAAAAGGTAAAAGTCTTCAGAAGTCTTCAAAAGTCTTTCAGAAAAAGTAGAAAGAGAGACAGATCGCCGAAAGATGTGAAAGGAGAGGAACGACAAGAAAGGAGGAGGGAACAAGAAGACATCAGAGAGGTAATAAGAGAGGAGATAAAGGAGGCATTAAAGGGAACAATAAAACAAATGAGTGAAGTGGCAGAGGGATAGAAAGAGATGACGGAAATAATGAGGGAGATGAAGGAAGAGTGGGAGAAGGAAAGAGAGAGAGAGACAGAAAATCGGTATAAGAGTTAGAAGAGAGAGTGAAAAAGATAGAGCTAGAAGGGAAAATAGAGGACAAGATAGACAAAAAGTTGGAAGAAATAGAAAAGAAAAGGGGAAAAGAACAAGGAGAAAAATAAGAGCAAGGAGAACGAACATAGTGGTTAAAGGATTTGAGGTAAAAGATGGCGACAGTGGAACAGAAAAGAAGAGTAATGACAGAAAAGAAAAAATTAGCAGGGAGACGGGAAAGGATAGAGGATGATCTCGCATGGGAAGAAAGAAACATACAATGACGGCTAAGGCAGATAATAGAGAGAAAATGAGGGAAAGGGAAAAGGGTAAAAATGGGGTATATGAAGATGTGAATAGAAGGGGAGATGTGGATATGGCATGGGAAGGAGAAAATATTGAAAGACAGTGAGGGAAACGAGTGGGGATTGAAAGAGAAGGTGCGAAAGAAGTTAACAAAAGGGATAAAGAGGAGTTGAAGACAGAGGAAGGGAAGAAGGGAAAAGGAAGGGAAAGTGAAAAAATGAAAATTGGTTTCTGAAATATAGTATGAATGATAGGGAAAGATAAAGGATTCTGGAAGGACCTAGAAAGATGGGATGTAATGGTGTTGCTGGAGACATGGGTGGAAGAAAAGATGTGGGAAAAAGTAGAAAGAAGATTACCACGGGGATACGTTTGGAAGAAGCAATGGGCAGTTAGGGATAGCAAAATAGGGAGAGCAAACGAGGGAATGGTGATAGGAATAAGAAAAGATATTATGTGCGAAAAGAAGAGCGGAGGAGAGTCAAAGGAATTAGAAGAAATAATAGAGGGAAGGATAAGGATAGGAGAGGAAAAATGGAAGATAATAGGAGTATATGTAAACAAAGATATTGATCGGAAAATAAAAGTACTGAGGGACTGGTGGGATGTAGGAATGGACGAAAAAATAATTGTAGAAGGAGACTTCAATGCGAGGACAGGAAGGGAAGGAGGAGAGGTAAGACAGGAAGAAGACGAGGGGGAAGGCGGTAGGGATTCAAGAGACAAGAAAGTAAATGGAGAAGGGAGGAAGCAGTTAAGAGTTCTACGAGAATTAGGATTGGAAATAATTAATGATGAGATAGAAGGAGAGGAGAGAGGAGAGTACACATATATAGAACAGAGAGGAACAACGGTAATTAAAAGAGGAAAAAGAAAAACTTAGAAGGTAAGCGGAGGAAATAGAAATAACAGGGGAAGGATAATAGGATGTTTCGTAGACATGAAGGCAGCAGTTGACAGCGTAAACAGAGGAATATTGTGGAAAACATTAGAGGAAAGAGGTGTGAGCGAAGGAATTAAGGAAAGAATAGAAGAAGTGTACAGAGAGACAACATCAAAGGTGAAAGTAGGAAGCGAAATGAGAGAGAAGTTCTGGGTAGGGAGAGGGGTAAGACAAAGATGGCCGCTAAGCGCGAAGTTGTTTATATTACTAATGGCTGGTTTACAAGAAAGGATGAGGAGAAGAGGGAAAGGTGGGGTGATTATAGAGATTATAGGAACGATGCTATATACTCTGCAATATGCAGATAACCGTGTGCTGCTGGCGAAGGAGGAGGGTGGGATGAAATTAATGATAGAGGAATTCAGAATGTATATAAAGGCGAAAGGATTAGAGGTGAACAGAGAAAAAACAAAGATGATAAGATTCGAAAGAAGAAGGCAAGAGAAAAAGACCGAAATATCTCGGATATATTTTCAAGAAGAACGGAGAACAAGAATGGCAAATAGAAGACAAAATAAGGAAAGGAGGAGGAATGATGAAAAGTGTGTGGCGGATAGGGAAAAGATATTTCAAGAACAAGTACAAGAGAAGATAGTGGTTTTTTGACGCACTGGTATGGCCAGTGATGACATACGGTGTGGGCATTTGGGGCTGGGAAGAAAGAATCAAGGTGGTAAGGTTGCAGGAAAGATATATCACATAGGTGCTAGGATTAGAGTGGACAACACCAGGGTATATGATAAGGGAGGAAACGAAGAGAGAGAAAATGAGAGCGAGGGGTGCGAGGAGGGCATGGAAATTTGAAGAAAGGTTGAGAGCTGGGAAAGGAAGTGAATGGGCCAGACAATGCCTAAAAGAGATAGAAGAGAGAGCTAGAGGAGGAAAGAAGATATCAAAATGGGAGATAGGAAGGAAGAAATATATAGAGGAAAGAGGGAATAGAAGAATGTTAAAGGAGGGAAATAAGAAAAGGAGAGACGAAGATTGGGAAGGATAGAGAAAACAGAGAAAGAGAAATAGGAAAACTGGAAGAGGATAATGGAGTCGAAATATAATAAATGGTTTAAAGAGATAAGAGCGAAGGAAAGGCCCGAATACCTAGAAAAAGGAACAAAAGGAGAGAAATGGACGAGAATAGCAAGATACAGACTGGGAATTAAATCAGGGGAGGAAGGTACTGGGGAGAAGAGAAGGAAAGACAGTGCAGAAGGTGCGGGTATGAAGAAGCGACGTGGGGGCACGTGCTGGGAAGGTAGTCGAGGGAACAAGGATTGGAAGTAGGGATTTAAGAGAAGGTGACGGAAATATTGGCTGAGGACGGGAGGGCGGAAGAATGGATGAAGAAATTAGACAGGGAGAGAAAAGAAATACAGGACAGAAAGTATCAAGGGGAGGGCGAGAAAGGAGGAGACAGAAATGAAAGGAAGAATGTGTGAGAGAGAGTGAAAGCAAAAAGAATAAAAATCAAAGAAAGAACATGTAAAGGGAACAGGATCTCTGTGTAACCCGTAAGGGAACAATAAATACATATATATATCCGAAAAATATTCCCTCCACTTGTTGAGGTTTTTTAGCCGCCTAAAGTAGTCGCCTTGCATCTATCTTTACTCACTTCGCTTGACTATGCATTCCAACACCTGTGTGGTTGCATTTCCGCCGCCGAGATTCGGGCGCCTTTCCGTCGAAGGGAGTACATCTTAACGTCTGTTATGTCCTTTATAATACGCATATAACTATATCTAATACACAAATAATGTGACGTTGCAAATTTGGCATGGTCCCGTTATCGCTGCGAACGGCAGAGCGAACTGCCCGGACTGCCCACAATAACGTTAGCGCGAATATTACAATGGCTTGATCGGTTAAGAAGCGCACACCGAAGAATTTCCGGATCGACAGGAGATCCAGTTTTCACAAATTTCACGCGTGCCGAACTCGGCAAATTTCAGAAACCGACGTACCCACTGTCGACACCAATGTAACCCGCTACCAAAATCGAAGGACGCCTCACGCCGCGGGACCATCCCACGACAAATCATGGCCGTTACAGAAAATCCGATGCACCGGTCATTTTGACTGGGGACGCCACACACGGGCCAGACAACCCGGAGATGACGATGCGGGACGAAGGGCCCTGTCGACCGGCCGACACCCTATTTCGCGGTCCTGCTGCCGCCTAACCTAGCCACTTACAACGGGGCTTCGGCGAGGGTAGTGTAGGCGCACCCCATATCAGGGGAGATCGAAGATCTGCGCATTTTCCCCGGTCGCGAAGCGCGGCCGGGAGGATTTTCACGTATGGTCTGGGCCCAAGGATCTGGCGTGGACACGGTCATGCAGGCTGCGATTTTCGCTCGAGTAGCGCGCCCAATTAAGGAAAAACCACACTAGGGCGTAGAGTGGAGATACGAGAACTCTGCCGTCGCGCGAACGTGCCGTGAAGGATCACTGTCGCAGTGGCTTCCGCTCCGAATAGCCATGTTAACTCTCGTAAGAAATCTTCCCGAGTCTCGAATATCGTCGCTCGACGTGAGGTACCGCGCCGTCGATCTGGAATTCAGTCTCGCGACGAGCGTGATTTTGTTCCCGTAATACTGAGGAGCCGTGTGCCTGATCCCGCTACCGGCGGATTATCGAAGACCAACGTCCGTCCCGCGCGAGCCGGCCAGAGCAGCTTAGAGGGAGAAAGTCGCGGAGAAAAGAAAAAGGTAAGACCACAGAGTGATTCTTCTTCGTTTCGAGTCTTGAAAGTTGGTTCGTGATATTTCGTAGGGGGAACGACGAAGACGGCCGACAGTGATTCCGTTCCCCCGCGGTCTCGCGAGCTCACGGACCGTTCGTCGGACGAGTAATATCGCGTATCGTTTCCCCGCGTTTTCGCGTGCCGAGGGGCTTCTCGCCCCGTAAATTCCGCTCGCACCAAAACCGTCGGTGCTTTGAGCCGAGTCGCAGTATTCCCGCCGAATTATCGTCCGGAAGTCTTAATAGGAGGAGCCAGAATCGTTAGCTATTGCAATCGTCCGTTCGTTGCGTATTTCTCGCATTATTCTCATCGAGCCTCGTCGCGTAGCGTACCACGTACTTTCCGTCAGCAGTGAAACCGTACCGCGACAGTCCTGCCGCAATCGCGCCGACCACCAGTGTGCCGCGAAACTCTCGCCCATGCGAGAGTGATTTCCCGTGCTGAATTACCGCACGCGGGAAGATTGTTTTATCGATCGACAACAACGCGCTGCGAACGCTCCACCGTCTCGTAAAAATTGTATGAAGAGCGCGAACTCTCGGGTGCGGCCACGTGGCCCCGTAATTGTAAATTCCGGACGCAAATAAATGTTGTAGAGCCCACTTTGTTTTCCAATCTTTGGAAAAGATTCGCCCTGCCGTGAAGGCTATCGTCGCTACTTCCGTGTCCGAACCCCCGATTCCTTTCGCGCCTTTCGTCCTCTCGCGATTCTCGAAGGTCCAACTCCCGCCCTCAGCTTCGGTCGAGGGCGAAGTTCTTCCGCGATTCGCGTGGCAGCCTTTCGGCTTCGGGATATCTTCGAGAACGCATTAGTACCAGGAGGACCGCATATGCACGGCTGTACAAGGCCCGGCCTCAGTGCCCGTAAATTCACAGAGATGGCTCCGTTTCCTGTCTCACTACGTGGCGAAAAGGGCCAACGTTACAACAATTATATTTAAATACGCCAAATTCTTATGTAATTAATACTCTTAACACGTTAAGCGCCACGCCGGACCCTAGGGACCGGCGCTAGACTTACCTTTCAGGCCTCGTCGGTCTGCATGTGCCAGCGGCAGACTTTTCATTACCCGACACCTGTTTATACTCTGGCTCGCTTGGTGGCGAGCGGCCCTGCAACCCCCCCCCCCCCCCACCCCGCCGGCTAACTGTGGCGTGAACGGAGCGGCACGTGAAACCGGCGTGGCGTTTAACGTGTTAAGGCAGAAGGGATACACCTACGTATCTATCCGCAACACATGTATTCGGAACAGTAAACGAATTTCTCTCAGTTTTATGGTGTGTGGTGGAGAGTGAGGTTTGCTGGCATTCTCGGGATCACCAATATCGCCTTCGCCCTTATCGTCGTCGCTGCAGATAGTATGGGCAGCGTAAGCGTCGGTCTTGTCGATATCCTCACCGTCGTCCCCGTCACAGCCGCAGACGTGCCAAAGGGCAGTCTGCGCCGTCACCACGCGCAGTAGTCGTAGTAGTCACCAAGCAGGTGGTCGGCGGGGTCACGTGGCCTGTGGGGGTAGTGTTGCTGCCCCGCTGGATATTCTGCCTCGTTGAGCCATCGCCGCTGGTCGCAGGCCACTCGCCGTGGTCGTCGTCACGCACGTTATAAGTGAATAACTTAAAAGTGAACACGTGATGTCCTTGTCTTTAATACAGACGATGCGGTCGAACACTTAATCTTATACACAGCGGATTGTATATTACTGTGTCATATAATTGGTAAACAATAAAAGCGTGAGTAGATAGTCTACGCGGGTTCTAACACAGGTCTTGCCAGGAGGGTCATTCTCTTGCGGGGCGGGGGTATCGCTCCGCCGCCGTCGAGGTACCACCTTGCGGTTTCTGTTACCCGAGATGGCGTTACATATCGATGCATCCGGATTTCGAATTTCTGCTGAATGCATCCGGATTTCCGATTTCGAATTTCCGCTGAAGTGGCTCATTATCGTTGTAGCGGTATTCTGCAATGTAATTTGACCTTGAAGATTGCGATATATTTCGCGGGAGATAGAGAGAGGCTGTTTCTCTCTCTCTCTCTCTCTCTCTCTCTCTCTCTCTCTCTCTCTCTCGCTCTTGTAACAATTCTCTTGTAGGAGTCGCCATGCAGTTTTTCATTATCGCGTCTACATGTCCTATTCATTACGAGAGAGCTTGTTTCTCTGTCACTCTTGCGCGCGGTCATTTTTTTAATCATATTTCGCAGGAGATAGACAGAGGTTGTTTCTCTCCCGCTCTTGCGTCTCCTTCCACTCGACCATTTATTCGCTCTTGCCGCGCGCTCATTTTTTATTATATTTCGCGGAGAGTGCTGTTTCTCTACCTCTCACGGTTTCATGTCACGAGGCCGTCGCATTTTGGCGAGACAGCGTCTCGCTATGTCAACGCTATATGTTTGAGCAACGAGAATGATGGGGGCGGTGGCATTAACTCATACGATGCGAAAGGTGCATGGATCGGGCGCGTGGCGGAACCCCGGGCGAACGACCATGCGACTAGCAAAGTATACGTGGATACGGTCAACGCAAGTCTAAAGTCCGAGATCCTTGGAAATCTGGCGCAACAGGTGAAAACCGTTGGAGAGACGTTAAAGTCCGAAATACAGGCTAAAATACATGACGTTCCACACAATGTTAACGCGAATATGAGATTAGACGAATCCACCATCGCCGAGCTCAATGCGAAAATCAATAATTTGGATGCGTCGCAAACACAAAATGATCAGGGAAACCTTGAAACAGAAAATAAAAGATAACGTCGTCGACGATCAGCACATTTTGAAATAAGCGTACAGAACAGAATTAAAAATTAATTCGTGAACACGTCGATCAGCTTTGAGAGAGTACCGTGTCCTACCGTACCTGTACCTGTACCTGTACCTGTACCTGTACCTGTACCTGTACCTGTACCTGTACCTGTACCTGTACCTGTACCTGAACCTGTACCTGTACCTGTACCTGTACCTGTACCTGTACCTGTACCTGTACATGTACCTGTACCTGTACCTGTACCTGTACCTGTACCTGTACCTGTACATGTACCTGTACATATAGCTGTACCTGTGCTATCAGTATTATAGATACGATAGTATTTGTCGTTAAAATGACGATCAATCGTGCCAACCTTGAAAATCTGTTTTTTAAAACGGTGGAATGGCGTCGTTGTATTGACCTCGAAAATTTGCAAAACAATTCGATTTACTCAACGACGATGAGCAAAGAAGACGTGGTGGAGGAACTGCACGCTCCTGCGAGACGATTCTTCTCCCGTAGACGGGTGATCGTGCGAGGATTCGATGATCTTTGGCAAGCCGATATCGTCGAAGTTCAGCAATATGCGCGAGACAACCGGGGACATCGGTACATTCGCACGATAATCGATGTATTCAGCAAATACGCGTGGGCGGTTCCTTTGAAGAGCAAAAACGCGAGCGACGTGTGCGAAGCTTTCGCATCGGCGTTAAAGAAGGATGGCAGGGCGCCGAACAACTTGCAGACCGACATGGGAAAAGAGTTTTCCAACGCAATGTTTCAAGAATATCTGAAGAAACGTAACATCAACCATTATTCGACGTACAGCACCATGAAGGCTTCCGTCGTGGAACGTTTCAATCGCACGCTGAAGAACCACATTTGGAAATTCTTCTCGTTGAGCGGAAAATATCGCACCATCCGTATGCGTCCCGCGGACGTGAATCGCAAAAATGCCAAGCATCTTTTGTCCACCGTGTACAACAACGTGAAGATCGTCGGTCCTGCCCGTGAGAGCGAGAGAAACAGCATCTTCCCGCGAAATATAATAAAAAATGGCCGCGCGGCAAGAGTGAATAAATAAATTTAAAAAAAATGGCCGCGCGGCAAGAGTGACAAAATGACGCAAGAATTTTAGCGGGAGGATGCTGTTTCTCTCGCTCTCACGGTTCCATGTCACGAGGCCGTCGCATTTTGACAAGACAGCTTCTCTCACATAGAACCGTATACTTTTTCCAGTTGCGATTGCATCAACGGTTTTTTTTCATTATCAATAATATTATGTAGATGTGGCAATGAATACGAGACGTTGGCGCGATAATGAAAAACCTTTGACGTGAAATGAGATTTGTCATGGACGAGTCGTCAAAACCGTTGACGCGAAATAAGATTTTTGCTAAGGTTCGCTTTGCGAGCGGATAGACATTTTTCTATCGTTCTAGACGCGTTTAAATAGGAGGCGGTGCGCTGAAACCAATGACGTGAAAGAAGATTTGTGTTGGACGAGTCGCCATGAAGTTTGCAAAGATTTGCGGCAACGGTTTTTCATTATCGCATCAACGTCTCATATTCATTGCCCTTCGTTAATCGCATTCATGCTTT
>JAQQRO010000166.1:0-10518 GCA_028454255.1 Halictus ligatus
AAATTTGAGTCAAGAGATAGAGGGGACTCTCCTCTATATATTCATATAGTCACTTATATTTTTATGTACTTCCTAATAGTTGCAAATGGTTGTTAAAGTTTGAAAATGTGCCGACGAGGGTACTTTTTACGCTCTATTTTTGTATTTATGTGAAAAATCCTTTATCTAGCAGGAATTTACTATACAGCAATGCATTCTACAGACATTTCTGGTAAAGAAACCATTCACGAAAAGTATTTGAGTCCCTTAATATACGAGAAGGTTCAGAAAATATTAATTGACAGCGTGTGCGCGACGCGTTCGCGCCAGACGGCCATTGCAGCCTTTTCTCGACTCGCCAGGGCCGTCGCTATGCGTAGTCGACGTTCGTACCACTCAAGTATGTCTTTGCTTACTATGATTAATTACATACATTTCTTTTTTGTCTTTTTGTTTGTTTCCGCCTTGCTTGATGCTTGTTCCTGGTATCCTGCTTTTCAATAACAAGTGTCCAATAGTAATCAGCAAGTTCTCGTATATTAAGGGAATCAAATACTTTTCGTGAATAGTTTCTTTACCAGAAATGTCTGTAGAATGCATTCCTGTATAGTAAATTCCTGCTAGATAAAGGATTTTTCACATAAATACAAAAATAGAGCGTAAAAAGTACCCTCGTCGGCACATTTTCAAACTTTAACAACCATTTGCAACTATTAGGAAGTACATAAAAATATAAGTGACTATATGAATATATAGAGGAGAGTCCCCTCTATCTCTTGACTCAAATTTGAAGTTTCTCGCGTGTTTAGTTTTTGCGTAACACGTCATTTGGTATCAAAATCCGGCATTTTTACAAAAACCAAAATTTTTCGAAAACGCTGCGTGATGGAGCAATTCTGCTTTCAGATTTGGTTTTAGGATGACAAAGTGTATAAGAATCACCCAACAGGTATTGCAAAACTCGAAAAAAGTTTGATTTTGTTGGACAATGTTATTAAAATGTATATGAAAAGTAATCAATCTGTTCGATTATTGCGAGAAAACTTTGATGATCGTGTAATCTCTCACAATGCTGACGTGAATTGGCCATCAAGGTCATGCGACGCAACACCCTCAGATTACTGTTTCTGAGGTTATGTTAAATCACTGGTTTATTCCAATAAGCCGACAACATTAGACTATTTAAAAACCAACATTATTCGTGTTAATTGCTGCTATAGGTACCGATTTATGCGAAAGAGTGACTAAAAATTGGTGTTCATGGATCAATTTTTTAAAAAAGTTCACAGGCATTCATTAAAATGAAATTATTTTTAAAACATAATGGCATATACCAATAAATAAAAGATAAAAAATTACATTGATATCTTACATATATTGTTGTTTTTTTTAATTTCAATTTAAACATGTATAGTTCTTAATTAATGACCCTTTACAACACGATAGGGTAGGATAGAATAGAATAGGATAGTATGACGTGAGATGAAGGTAAATTGGAAAGCAGTGTTGTGAGTGATAGTAGTTTAGAGAAGTAGAAGTGGTACGTGTTTAGCGATAGAAATACATATAGAAACTCGGTGTACGCACGGAATAGTTATTTCAACTGGGTTGTGACCCAGTTCTTCTATTCTCAGCGAAATGACCAGACACAGACGCTTCGTTCGTCGCGTCGTGTCGCCAAAAAAAGGTGAATGTCGACTACACTACTGATCACTGTTGTCCATCCTTCAAATCGATTAACCCATTTCATTCTATTCATTGCAATTAGCTATTAACTAATAACACATTTACTATAATGTACTTACAACAGATACATATCAGATAACAGATCTAATTCGAAGATATCAATGCTGATAAAACTTGGCACACGTGTGAAGTATTGAACAAATCCTGAGTTACTTATTAAAGTTTTTGCTTCAAAAGATTCAAAGGTTTAATAAGCAAAAATAAACATTCAGGCGAATGTTCAAAGAAACAGAATTCAATTAAATAATAACTGGTATCTTCACAATGCATTACATATATTTCTCAAAAAAATTAAGGGATCACCTCTGCGAGCTCGAGAAATTGTGTCAATTTTAAATGATCAGAACTCCGTCAAAAATTGTTGTATCGATATCGTTAAAAAATTGTTTGAAAGCTTGAAGTCTCTACTTTCAGATGTTTCCCCTAATTTTCATCTATATTGCTTTTTAACACAGTTATAGTATAGGGTTATAAAAGATACTTTGAAAGTTAAAAAAAATTTTATTCAACTTCAAAATTTGTTTAATAAATCGTGTTAATATCGTTTGAAAACGCCTCCTTTCCTGTATTAAATGCCTGGTTGTTGATTACTGTGCCATTTTTTTGTTGGAGTTATTCAACATTCAAGTAAATATTGTTTTTTCACTTTGACTGGCTCTAGAAAGCGAGAAAATCATCGTAGAATCTTGTGTAACAAACAATAGAAACAGCATTTCTCTCCCGTCGAGGCAATTGTTTTGTTTCTTCAATTTAATTAATATTTCGATATACCAGGTTTATCTGAAAATATGCTTAAAATTTGGATAATTTCCGTTTTTTATTCAACTCGCTATATATCGACGAGAAATGATCGCAATATCCACATCTCAAGGTCAGATTGAAGCTGAGTTTCTTTCGATTCGATTGAACACTTGATGAACTCACTGTGAGAATTTTTCCACCTACGGGAATTATGCTGAAAGTTATCGATTCGCATAAAATGAGGCTAATAGCGCTAGTTCGTCACGTTGGCGTTCGGGAAAACTCCCGAAGACAAACCGACGTATGCCGTCGTTACGTACGTACACGGGTCA
Source organism: Halictus ligatus (assembly GCA_028454255.1). NCBI lineage: Eukaryota > Metazoa > Arthropoda > Insecta > Hymenoptera > Halictidae > Halictus > Halictus ligatus. The sequence goes on from JAQQRO010000166.1 coordinate 2,799, forward strand.
AACTTATACGCAGATAACTGAGATTTTGACTTTTGATATCGGTAGATGCGATTTCCAGAACTCAGTAACTTTCAACAGAATTTCCATAGATGCTCAATCGAATTGAAAGTATCTGAGCTTCAATCTGACCTTAAAATGTGGGTATTGCGATCATTTTTCGCCGAGATATAGCGAGTTGCATGCAAAAATGGAATTATGCACATTTTAAGTACATTTCAAGAAAGATATTGAAAGAAAGACAGAAATTGAAAAAAAAAACAAAAGAATTGCCTTCAGGGGAAAGAAATGCTGTTTCTACTGTTTTCTTGCACAAGATTCTACGATGATTTTCTCACTTTCTAGAGCCAGTCAAAGTGAAAAGACAATATTTACTTGAATGTTGAATAACTCGAACAAAAAAAAAATCGCACAGTAATCAACAACCAGGCATTTTACACAGGAAAGCAGACGTTTTCAAATGATGTTAACACGATTTATTAAAAAATTTATCTCGCTCCTTGTGATGTCTGGAAGTTGTCTGTAACTACGTTAAAAAGTAATATAACTAAAAATTTGGGAAAACATCTGAAAGTAGAAACTTCAAGCTTTCAAACGATTTTTTAACGATATCGATACAACAATTTTTGACGGAGCTCTGATCATTTGAAATTGACACAATTTCTCGACTTTCCAGAGGTGATCCTTTAATTTTTTTGAGGCGTGTAGAATTTGCCATCCCTAGGTTTTATATCACTGGACATGACCTTTCCGAAAGCTGTATACACATTTGCAGTGATTTCAAAAAGATATAATTACTTTGAGACTTGAATTTTAAAAGAGTAATGCAAGAAAATAAGTATATGTATTTATTACTGTTGTATAATAATTATATGCTGATGATATGGTTGTTCCAAATACTCTTCTTTTTAATTTTCAATACTTTTATTTGTACATGATACGATGTTTTTATGCATGGTCTCTGTAAATGCGTAATAAGGTTCACTCTTCAAGTGGCGTCTGCACAACTGTCGTTTCATGTTTTGCATATGGTTGCGTAAACAAAACATTCTACTGTATGACATCCTCGGGTTTCACTCGTTTTACGTTAATTTACTCGAATTAACACGTACTAAAGATGCCTATAATGAACATATCGGTAGGAAGGACGAGGATAACGTTTCAGAAACACTGCACACATGATTCCTGCCACGATCAGAGTTAAACTGAGTCTGAGTGACTAATGAACTGAAACTGTACCTTACCTACATATTTCTTTTCAATAACTCTTGATGTGAACGTATCAACTATAAATCGGATTATGTATTGGAACAACGCGTTATCGCTTGTCTCGCCCAGTCGAGGCACATTGGCATTTCTTGCCTCGCGCGGACAACATCGCACACTGGTCCAGACCGAAAAATTAGCTGTTCATTTGATAAAAAAAAAAAACAAGTCACTCATATAGATGTTTATGGAATGTATGTATTGCTTCCTAAATGTCCATGAAATTCGAGAACGAAATTAATGAGATTTATTGAAAATTGTGACTAGAACAAGCATTTAAAAATCAAAATTTTATGAATCCTACTTTTCGCCGATAAAATTACTTTTCTCCTTATTGCTACCCTGGAAAACCTATTTAATATTATGTGTCCATTTTTGTTTCAAATGAATAGTATTTGTCTATATTGAGAGTATATTTTGTGTACTAAGATGTGTACTAAAGAGAATCCTCAATGTTTTCTATCATTGATAAAGGATATCTTTTGAGTATATATAGCTATATATCCATATAGCCCCGCATTGTATCAAAGTGAATTAATCTCAGTACACTTTTCTCTATAAAATCATGCAAGATTCACATCCTATTCGGTCCCGGTACCAAAGTTATTATCGTTTAAAACGTATGTGTCGCCTGAACTGCGGCCGAACTGGCGCAACGCGTCACGCGTTATTCAATTCTTTTAAAATAAGAGCGTCGAATGTTTCTCTTCGCTGTAGATAGGCAGTTGTCTGAGTGTTCTAATATTGTATTTGTACTCGGTTGAAGCCATCTGACTTGTGATTTCATAGGGAGAACTTTTGGAGCATTTTGTACAGAGAATTTTTTGTATTCTAATTTGTGTGTCATTTCGTTCTTAAGTTTTGCTTTCTAGTCTATATGTTTATAGTGTGTTATTATTTATCTTCTATCTAGTTACGTTATATTTAGTGCATATATAAGTTACATAACATGTAATAATAAGTTATATGTAGTGTTCATAATTAAGTTACATTTTGCATTTGTATTTTGTTCATTCTTCATATAATATTTGGTAAATACGATAATACTTAAATATATAGGGTGTCCTATACCACCCGTCCATCCTTATTAAAATCTTGGGGAGATTTTTTATTGAAAACTAAAAAAATTTGTGTAACTAATTCGAATACGCTCTATCAAATGGTGGTAGTTGCAATTTCCGGAAGTAGGATTTTCAGACCGGATGTCAATTTTTTTTAGTGAGACCTGGTATTTTTTATTGCATATTCAAATTGTACCCCCCCCAAAAAATAAGTTTTTTCCCATATGTTTTTTTTTCGAAAATATGTAAGTGTATCAATCACGACACGATTATTAAGGTACCGGTTAGAGCCAATATTCGATTCATGTTTATTTATCAGGTCCACCACATCGCTTTCGCAGGTAGAGGTTATGTACTATACTAAGTATTCACCTACTCTGGCTTTGAATGCTTCGAAATTTCTTACCATTATCTGGAGCTCCTGTCATAGTGGACTCTTTGGACTCGACTTGTCAACACTCAATAAAGTTGTTTTCATTCATTTTCTCTATTTCGCTTGCAGAATTTACAATCAGTAAGCTGCAGTTATGGTATATTCAAATCAGCAAGCATATGATATGTTACAAATTCTGACTGAGTGTAAAAGTAGATTTTCTGCAGCCGAAACCATTGATGAATGTACATTTACAAGTGATGAGGATGCTAATTCTTGGAATTCTCGTTATAGGGCACATAATAATCCTCTTTGGGCGACAGCTACAAATCATCGGCATTATTGCAAATCAGAACGTAGGTCCTCTTTTTCGTGAGGGGAATCTTAGCAGTGCTAAATACTATGCTTTATTAGAAACAGATCTTCCAGATTTACTAGGAAATATTCCACTGCAATTGCGAGTGGACGTGTAGTTCCAGCAAAACGCATATCCGGCACATAAAGTGACGAGCAAAAGTGTAAACATACTTCGCTAGTTTTATACAAACGTGATAATACAACTTATTTTTCAACTGAATGATAAAGCTTAGGTAATAATAATTATATGGTGAATGTAATAAACAAACCATAACCGTTTATGTTAGAAAATATTAACAATATATATAATTTTTTTACAAAAATAAGGATTTGAAGCAATGTTTACAGTATTGCACGTTTCATCAGAAACGGTTAAGATAGTACACAAATGCTAGGGAAATGAAATTGTCAACAAACACTAATAGCCAACTGTGGTAAGACACGTTTAGACTGGTGTTTACACAGTTTTTCTTCTATTTGAATGTTAGTTGACACGCGTAAGTCAAGATGAAACCACTTAATGCAGATAAAAGAAACAGTATCATTTCATTGTGCGATAAAGGTTTTTCACTACGGCAAATTGCAGTAAAATGTGGTGTAAGTTATACGATAGTTGCAAGAACAAAGAAAACCTATGATAGTGTATCAACTTCTTCAAGAAATGGTAGACCTCAACTTGTTTCTAACAGAGCTGCACGTGGAATTGCACATCGCCTTCGGTCTGAAAGCCATAAAACAGAACAGAAGACAACAGAGGATTGGAAAAGAGTTATATGGTCTGACGAAATAAAAATTGAATTGATTTGATTCTGATGGAAGGTTTTGGTACTGGACTTCATTCGAAAATAGTAATTGAGCAAGTAGCATAAAACAAACTATGAAGTTCGGGGATAGCTCAATTATATGTTGGGGTTGTTTTATTCATGAGGGTATTGGTCCCTTAGTTCGGATAGAAGGTATCATGTGTAAAGAGCATTATTTAAATATTTTGTAAAATAATTTACCTTCTGTTGTTAATTCTATCAAATTTGCTGAAGACGAAGAAGAGAAGGGGAAGATGAAGGGATCCTAAGCATACTGCAAAGATAGTAAAAACTTGGCTAGGAAATAAAAAGTTTTCTGTGATGAAGTGGCCAGCACAAATTCCAGATATAAACACAATCGAAAAGTGGTCAATTGTGAAAAGAAAGCTAGCAAAATATGACAATACACCTTCAGGTGTTCATGAATTGTGGAAAAGGACAGAACAAAAATGGTACAACATTGAGCCAGAAATTATTAAAAATTGAATAGATAGTATGCCACGCAGGCTAGAAGCAGTACAAAAAAGTGAAGGAAAATGGAGAAAATATTAATTTAAAGTTTTATTTTGACGAGCACAATTAAAGTGCAAAACTGTAAAAATTGTTTTCAATCTCTATTTTTAATAAATATTCCGTATATTGTTAATATTAACTAAAATAAACTGCTGTATTTTGTTCATCTTATTCACTTTGTGAAATTTGTTTATCCTATTCACTTTGAAAAATAGGGTGTACTATCACATTTTAGGTAAAACTAGCGAAGTGTGTTTACACTTTTGCTCGTCACTGTACATCGAGAGCTGCTGGTACAAAATTAAATGTAATGTTTCCCAATAAGTGTATAGATACTTCACCATATTTGATTATTACTTGTGGCGAAGAGTGAAAGAGTGTATGGGCACGTCCAATTGCAAGAGAGAATATAATACAAAGAATGAAAGAAGCAATTTGAAGATTAAATGCTGATGAAATTCTTCGTGCTGTCTATTCCTCCCAAAACAGGATAAATCTCTGTATTACGCAGAATGGTGACCCATTTGAACACCAACGTTAAACATTTTTCCATTTACATTCGTTTTTCCAAATTACATGTACCAATATTAGAGACCTAATTATTTCCTGTTTATTTTCGAAATTAATCCTTATTATTCTTTTGTTTATTTTCATAGTTTATTTCATCTTTAATTTGAAAAATGTGAATTCATAAGTTGAAGTTCATTTTTCATCCAATGGAGACATTTTCGAGAAAAACGTCTGAGAAACATCTTTTTTTGCGTACAATATATATATATGTATATATATGCAATAATAAATACCAGATCCTATTAAAAAAAAAAAAGACTTCCGATCTGAAAATCCCATTTCTGTCAGTATCGAAAATTGCAACTATCACTTGTTACGAGCCAGGGCTGCGAGCAACGCGAGAGGCCGGCGAGGGGTTGTTACCCCAAGAATATGGATTCAAAATTGGAAATCTTTGTTAATCTGAATTTAACATTAGCAAGCCTCGTAACTTATATAATTTAATTGATACAATCCGAGCGGTAAGATTGTATCGTGTGGGAACGTTCAATTATTAGATTAGGATGTTTGGCAATGATTAAGGGTTGTAATTTACGCGAGTTAACAAACAAGACAATTTATTCTGGATTCGAATAGGTTACAATTGTGATTGTTGTGTCGCGAGTGAAGGTAATAAATGTACAATTATAGAAATTGATTACCTATGTTGCACGGTGTTGACGCACTGGCAATGCGGGGTCGGAGAGCAGTTGTTGAAGGCAAAATAGAAACTACACTAACTAACGGCTTATATAAGTTAACGTTTGATCCAAAAGGGACTTGAACCCGATCTCACTAGAATTTAGCCCGATACTAGTAACGCGACGTGACTTCACGATTGATATACCGCGACCGGACCACTTCTGAATCTCAACAGAACCGCGTCTCGACTGAACCAAAGAGAATGAAAATGAACGGGTTTATATACCCCAAAAATGAGAGAGAAATGTGTATGTATTATTGTACGATCGCGTACTCGTATTTGACGTTTCCGATGAGTTTAAGGTTTGCAGCTGGATCTTTTGTTTAAAGGGGTAAAAACGAAGGGTTAGCCAGGATGTTTCCTATCGAGAACTATCTTGACAAAATATTCCAGAAGGGGATGTTTTGAGGATTTCCATATTAAGAAATCGTACGTTGATGCTCATGCTCTGTGCCAGTTGCGTCCAGCCGGAGTACAATCATTAAACAAAGGGGCCTGTTGGGACGCTTTTCGTTCTCAGAAGAGAGATTAGAACGTCTAAACGAAAATGAATCGTGGAGAAACGTCTCCATACGTAACACACTATTAGGTAGAGCGTACTCGAATTAATTACTAAAATTTTGTTAGTTTTCGATAAAAATCACTCTCGCGACTTTAACAGGGGTAGTTTAGGACACCCTGTATATTGCATCTGTAATTTTGCATTTTAACAATTGCATTTTTGTTGAGTAATTACTCATTCTTGCTTGAAAAAATGCATGAATGTATTGATCTTTCTACAGAAAATTTAGTTATTGGAAAAAGAATTGAAAATATTTTCTTGTAAATTAAAACAAAAACGGGTCCAGTCTAACTATATGAAGACCTTATTTCTTAATCAAACGAGACACGGCTAGAAATAGACATTCCGCATTTCAACGTAATATTAGTAACGAATGTAGAGGAAAGTCAATCTCTTTTGAATGCAGCGGGAACATCATCTGATAAAGAGTTTAAACGTTTCTCTGCAAGTTTGAAAAGAAGAAAAATTGAATCGTTGGTAGAAAATTTTTCTTCGGATGAATTCACTTACGCTGCTTTTACATCCTTATATAAAAGCGACTGAAGAAACTGGGTTGTCGGAGGCGGATGCCTTCGAATAATGTTCCAAATCAGGGTTTTGTGGCTGAGTCGTTTATTTATACAGCCATGTCGCGGCGGTGTCCGGGGTTGTTCAACTAGCGCGATTGAACTCTGAGTGGCTATGACTGACCTCTAACTTGACTGTGATTGAACTGAGACTCAGCAGTGGCTATAGACTCAACTGCTCACGTCGGTAGTCTGCTGTCTTATATGCAAAGAAACTCTTGTCGACTGATTGGTGGAAGTCCTTTCGAGGAACTTCCAGAAGGGTGAGAAGGGTGAGTCGTTTTGTTAAAAACTAATTTTGGTGATCCCCGTGCTAAGTGCGGTACGCGACTGCTGACTTACGCCAAAGAGGCCCAGCTTTTCCTCGCTATCAACTACAACGGCACATCTGTCCGCTAAGTGGCCGAAATGGTTCAAGATGTTTTCTCACAAATAGCGTCTTATACTGTGCAAACCATAAATCTTTCTCGGGCCTGGTGCGCCGAAGATTTCTATTCCAGCGCCCAGCTAGCCGCTACATGACAAAGGAATGCTTCCAAAATACGAGGAGCACCTGATTACTGTAGAGATGCGGAAGTAGTTTTAAATACTTTTATTGACGGTGATTGTTCAAAGTAAACGTATAATTTAATGCGAAAAGGTGCTGCGAAAAAAAATGCATATATTTATCCTTCATATAATTGCCTCCTTCAAGCTAAGAAAATTTATCCTTGAAGTATAATTACAGTATCGGATATATCTTCAAAGTTTTGCTGGTCGCACGAGTAATAAATTACACTGTCCAACAAAATCAAACTTTTTTCGAGTTTTGCAATACCTGTTGGGTGATTCTTATACACTTTGTCATCCTAAAACCAAATCTGAAAGCAGAATTGCTCCATCACGCAGCGTTTTCGAAAAATTTTGGTTTTTGTAAAAATGCCGGATTTTGATACCAAATGACGTGTTACGCAAAAACTAAACACGCGAG
>JAQQRO010000167.1:0-10509 GCA_028454255.1 Halictus ligatus
AACCTACGCCGTCTGGTCCATCCAAATTAAATCTTTTTTTGTCAGTAAATATGATTCTTCGCCACTTTGTTCACACATTCATAAGCTTTCCGGCAAATTGTGAGCGGAGCGCTTACGCTCCTTCTTTAACTTAGGTTTCCTCTGAAATTTCCTTCGCATTTTTCTAAAACACGACGTACATTTTTTACGTTAGTGTTTACACCAACACTTTCTGCGACTCATATCGCAGTCATGTTCGAATTTGATGCTGTTCTTAATATTGCACGTTTTTCGCGAGCAGTTAAACTTTGGGGACGCACAGAACTCTCCTTTATTCCTTAATTTTCAGGATTTTTTAATAAGTTTATAATTACTTTTCGGCTCCTATTTACAACTTTTGATATTTTTGTAACTGAATATTGTTCATCCTTTAACTTCAATATTGTACGTATTTCAAATTCATTTAATCTTTTTCCACGGCCCATTTTTAACACTGTGCTATGTTCTTTTAACGAAGTAAGCACAAATAAACGACGTACACACTTTATCAATTAGATTGTACAATGCATGTATCCACTTCACGGTGTTATACACAACTGAGAATCGAAAATCTGCAGCTTGTGCTATCATTTTGTCCCGTTCGCGGACCACAATATTTACGTTTTCGTTCGTACAATTCCGTTGACATAAATATTGTGGATAATACTCAGTAGAGTATACATATGGACATGTCCAGAAATGTTGACAATATTAACATATTAATTTTCTTTAGTTTATGGTATCAAACGAGAAAAAATATGTGACGTGCTATCTTTTTGTCCCGGAGTGCTTCATCAGGGGGTCTGTATCAGTGTGTCTTCTGACCTCCTGATGAAGCTAGCTGCAATGCTTCCGAAAAAATTGAAAAATTTCTTCCTTTAGGACACGGTTTACACCCGAAAGCCTCGACAGACAAAACTATAAGCTCGTTGTGGTTGATTCACAGCTTGGATTCGTAAATAGCGACGACTCGATGACGACGAGGACAACTTTAATCGTTCGTGTCCTGCGATTTTTGGGAAACTTGTTTTTGGCGTCACGCAAGAGACATCGTTCGACGGTTTCTGTGTCGCGTCGCAATTCAGAGTTCGCGAATTGTCGCGGGACGCGAATATGAAGTTCGACTGTCGTGGGGATCGGGGCCAGAACTCGCCGGGAACAATCGAAAGTTCGACGAGCGACGAAGCGTTCGGGTTGCGAAACGCTGCGCATAATTTCCACCGAGCCGGCTACAGAAGCGAGAAACGCATCTCGGAAAAGAAAACGCAGCTCGCGTGTAACGAACGATGTTCCGAGCAACCGGCCAACGGAACGTCTGTCAGGGCTTTCGTGACCAGAACAAAGAAGTTCGGCGTCGGTCGACAAGATGAACGACGGGGCACGGTCGTGGAATAATTGCACGGGCAACGCCGCGCAAATAAAGTAGAACCAGGAAGATCGGTGGCACCTTAAACATCGTTTTACCGCCTGCAGACATCATATACTGGAATTTCTGGACAGCGCGCCGGCATTCCGGCCTGCTATGCAGTTTCGGAAGTTTCGGGCGATCTCCAAGAATCTGAATAACAAAGTCCGGAAGGTTTGCTAGCTTGTAACGCCACCAATCAACCCGGCAGTCGTTTATCTACATTTTGGAGTAGGCTCTCCGACCATTTCTCGCAGCCTAGAAGCGTCTACTGTAATCGAAAACCTTTTCGTGGAATCCTCACAAAACTGCAAGTACAATTTGACCGAAACATGTATTTGCCCGTTTGAAAGATCCCACAAAATCACAATCATTTCAGTCGTTGTAATCAAACTTGAGACTTTCGACATTTCAGATCGTTCAAATCTTGACGAAGCAACAGTTCAAGCAACTGTATTCTGATGAAATTAATCTTTTTTTAAACGGACGAAAAATTGTGGTATCCACGTACGTACCGTTATGGCGGTGAACGGTGTCAATGGTCTCCGATTGTTCCATAAATTCGATGGAGTCAAGACACGTAGGTTGCAGTTTCAAATAACAAGTGGAGAATTAATTTTTATAGCTTGTTCGAGTTTAACACGTTTGACAGTGCAACAAATAATATTTATTTCTATTTGAAGGAATCAGTTGCACCTAAAAATCCTGTATTATACTACGGACCGCACAAAATCCAAATAAATTCAATATCGTCATTTTTATAAGACTATTAAGAAATAGCGTGTACCTGTTCTTCCGTGTGCCATATTTATTGCTGTCTTTTAGTAAATTATAAATAACTTTACGACTCCTCTGCACAGTTTTTGCAATTTTTGATACGGAGAACTTTCCTTTTCTTAATTTCAAGATAACTTGTACTTCTTCTTTGCTTAATCTCTTGCCGCTTCCCATTTTATTCGATGATGATTGGCAGTTCTACCGAGGACTGAAAGCCTACACCACGCTATGTTTGTATAACTCGAAACGTAGAAACAGTGAGAAAAGAAAGAAAGTCAAGTGTGCTATCATTTCGCCGACCTCTGCTGCACGACTTTTGTTGATAAACACAAGTACGAACATAGTAGTTTCAGTTTGTCGCTATACAATATACGACCGTGAGACGATGTTTACATACCATTTCTAGAATTCAGGGAATTCTTGATTTATCCTTGAGAACTAAATGACACCACACTTGTGCTATCTTTTTGTCCCAGGAGTGTATGTTGATATGTGCGAATGAACACCTAACGTTACGCGTTTTTTGGTATATTGTAAACGGCCAGGGACCGGGGGAATGAACTGGCCTGTAAACATAGGCCAGTGTCATCGCGCGTACCCTGATCGGGTCACGGGAAAAAAAACCCATTTAGGTGCGTTCGATCGCACCTGTGTGTACAAGAATAAAGATAGGCCGCGGAGAACGCGGAGCGCCATTTTGGCGAAACGCGACGATACGCATTGTTAGACGATAACACGATCCACGACACGATTAAGGGTTACGATTACACGTTGATTGTGTAGGATTAAAACTTGAATTCGGTTGGGAACTTAAAATAATTTATTCGAACTAATGGTACACGCGTTAAGATAATAAAGTAGAATAGTTACAAGTTCTGCTCGCTTCGACGTCAACTCTACGACTCTGGGCATCATCGCATTTTCCGATGAGTCCTTCCGCCCACACCGACCTTCCCCGAACACCCCCGACTTTCGCCAAATGTCCCAAACGCTTTAATTTTTGTGACCCTTTCAGGCCCCACGCTCGATCCCTAAAAATACGTGCTCAGGTAAAGCACTAAAACTGCACTAAAACTATAATTATACGCCTGGCAAGGTTAGCATGAATAACTGCGATACTACAATTGTACTAGTCGCGATATCACCATTGCAACCTCCGCCGCGCTATTCTTAACGCATTGTTGACCGGGAACGTCATACGACGTCTTTCGATAACCTAATGTAATTGACGAAGTATTATACCTTCAAATTGTGGTTACTGTTTCCCATTTGTCTTCGTTAAATTTACAATTCAAACTGTAAATATATTATTGAGAAACTCTCAGATTAGAAGCAAACGTGGTAAGATCAAGTTGTTTTACATTTTTCCAGTTAGGACGCGACGTATAAATCGTTATTCTTAAATTTTTAGAAGTGGCCCATTGCGAACTTTTTGAAGAAGAATTTTGTGAAGATAATTTGTCTGACCGTCCAAGCGACGTCTGTGTTAGTGATTCGGAAAATGATAGTTTTTCAGAACATAGTTCTGATTCAGAAGATACAAACATCAGACCAACAAAACGACGAAAAACCGTAATTATTGAGAGTGACTCTGAAAATGAAGATAACGGTTATGATGCTGGATGCTGAAGTTTAGTTAGATTGTTGTAGTTCTACATTTAATTACGAAATAATGTCTGGTGACATTAGATAGCTCCTGCGTAAAATTGCCGGTCAACAATGTGTTCAGAGACACTGACACATGTTGTCTTCTAAGAATAACGAGATCGAATTTATTTGGATTTCGTGCGGTTCGTATTATAATGCTCTGCCAAATATATTCAAATATAATTGTAAAATAACAAATCTGGGTCATTTTTGACCGGCGGTGGTAGGCGTAGTGTTAACACCACGTGTACTACATCGTATAAATTATTTTGAAAGAAACACCCCGCGCAGACTGAGTGGGGTGATCGATTCTGCATCGAATAATCGAACCCACTTTTCCAAGATTTATTAGGGTCACACCCCACAAAGCTTCCCTCTTTCTCAACACATTTATCAATGACATTTGCTTACGTCCTCTCATGCATCTTTAAAGACTCCCATTCGATGCTGCAAGTCAATAACATTTATCAACGAGATTCGCTTGCGTTCTTCCAATCCATTTTTAAAAAGTCCCACCCGACGCTACGAGCGAACAACATTTTCCGTTCGGAGTTTCTCCGCGGCGCGTCAAAGGATTACGCTACCGCGAAGCGTATTAGCGAACTACCAATCGCGTCGAGGCACCGCAGGAAAATCGGGGCGACAGTTTTGCAACGGCGGCGAGGGTCGGGGGCAAACAATTTCAAAGCCGCGGCGGAACTCGCGGCCTCGCGGCTTTGCGAAAGTTTCGCGCGGCTCGGGGCTGGTTCGTTTGCAAACAGGTCGCTCGAGCGGACCCGGCGGCGTTAGAGCCGAAAGCTCTCGGCGAAAGCTCCGGCGAAAGCGTTTCGACGCCGACAGAGGCGCGAAACGAGACGGATTACGGCGATTAAGCCGGTGTCGCGGGGTTGCGGGGAGAAGAATCCGCGGGCATCGTGGAGTTACGGGATAACCGGGAACGGGATAACCGGGACAGGAAGAGGGACGTGACGAATCGGCCGCGCGAGATAATCGACCGATCCATTACGATGAAACATTAATGAGCGGAGCGCGAGCGAATCAACAAGCCGATGGACACGCTGCGGGGACACTCGCCGCCGGCGTATACAAATCAAGATAATGGGGAATATTTCACGGTAATGTAACGGGTGGCTGAATCGTATAGGTCTCCCAGGGGTGGTTCGGCGCACGAGGCCGTCATCTGTATCAATAGAGAGCCAACGGAATGCTGCCGGTCTCTTTCCGCCACCGCGCCCTGTTGCATAATGCCGGGAACGCAATGGGTATCGATAAGTCACTCCTCCCTTTCTCTCTTTCTCTCCCTTCTTTTCTGGAGATATTCCTTTCTCTCTTTCACTCTCACTCCCTCTCTCTCTCTCTCTCTCTCTGTTTTCCGAGAGAAACTGCCGGAGATGAAGCCAAGATTCACGGCGCGAAGGCACTCGAGGGCAGCGGCGAGGCAGAGAAAGGAAAAACGGAGGAAATGTGCACCCCGCGGTCGATATTAAAGCCGCTCGTCCACGAAACCAACGTGTTCGCTGCTCCCGCGGGACTCCTCTCTGTCCCTATACCTTCTACCAAGAACCCCGGGTCCGTCTAGACCCGCGTCTCCAACTGCCAACCCGTCGGAATTCGTTCGACGAAGCTCGAACCATCGGGGACCGGGCTGTGAATCGACTACGATCTCTAAAATCAACCCTTCTGCTGTGCTGATCTTAATCTGCTCTCCTAAAACTATACAGGGTGTTTCGTGAATGGTGGGCAAAACTTTAGGAATAGATTCCTAATGCTTGGAGAAGAGAAAAAAAGGGTTATATCTGTAGGAACAGGTTATATTTGGTTATACACAGGAACTTGTTATAACCTGTAGGAACAGGGTTATATTTGTAGATAAAATATCTGCCCTTTATTAACACATTGTTGACCGGCAATTTTACGCAGGAGCTATCTGATGTCACCAGACATTATTTCGTAATTAAATGTAGAACTAAAACAATCTAAATAAACTTCAGCATCCAGCATCATAACCGTTATCTTCATTTTCAGAGTCACTCTCAATAATTACGGTTTTTCGTCGTTTTGTTGGTCTGATATTTGTATCTTCTGAATCAGAACTATGTTCTGAAAAACTATCATTTTCCGAATCACTAACACAGACGTCGCTTGGACGGTCAGACAAATTATCTTCTCAAAATTCTTCTTCAAAAAGTTCGCAATGGGCCATTTCTAAAAATTTAAGAATAACGATTTATACGTCGCGTCCTAACTGGAAAAATGTAAAACAACTTGATCTTACCACGTTTGCTTCTAATCTGAGAGTTTCTCAATAATATATTTACAGTTTGAATTGTAAATTTAACGAAGACAAATGGTAAACAGTAACCACAATTCGAAGGTATAATACTTCGTCAATTACATTAGGTTATCGAAAGACATCATATGATGTTCCCGGTCAATAACGTTTCGTTATCGAAAGACGTCATATGACGTTCCCGGTCAACAATGTGTTAAGAGTTCAGTGTTAAACAGAATTTCAGTGCACAGTTTCACGCGTTTCGAGTCCACATTCAATTCAAAACTTGAAAATGAAAGCGTCCCACAGTATCTAGACGTAAAATAACGAACAATGTTCCCTGGCAACTGTGCTCGACCATTTCGCAGTCGATGTAGAACATTTTCCTCGGCGCGAATGACACACGCTGTACTACCCGCGAATCTAAATGGGATTTAAGTCACTGTTTTACACAAATTTCGAGTCCGCATTTAACAAAAGCATTAAACCCACGCTGCATTACACCGCCCATGAAATAAAGAGGAGTTTCCGGTCACGATCCCGCCATTTCCGGGGCTGCACATTTCCCAAACAGCCCGGAAACCAAGCGAAATTACTTAAACCCGGCGAATTTCGCGCGCAGCGTCAGCAGCATATATCATATTCCATTAACTCCCGTATCCTAAAGTACAGAATCCACCTCGGTAATCGATAGAACGCGGCCGGAGCGTATTACGCTCGGATTCGGCGTATCGTTCTCCGGTTTAGCGTATTACATTTTTGCGGGTCTGCCTCGAGGCTGTCGTTTCGGGCTTGAATAACCGTGGTTGTTTCGGTTCACGGGACAGACAAAAGTTTCCCTCGACGAGACGCGGGAGGTTTGCTAGAGAGAGAGAGAGAGAGAGAAAGGGAGAGGGTTGTGTCGGGTCGCGGGTAAACGTCGGCTCGGTTCCGGGTATCGTTTATCGGTTCCCGACGCCTCATTTTCTTCCGGCACTCTTTGTTTCCTGTTTCGCGTCCGCTTAGACGGCAGTCTGCGAGCTCTGAACGGGAGAGAGCGCAGGGCAAGACGCCAAAGACGCGTCACCCGAACGAAGACTGCAGAAGGGTGTCTCTAATTGGTCCCATCTAAGAGCCCCGGGTCTCAAAGAGAACTCGCCTCGGTGTGTTTCCGCGCGTCTCCCACCCTCCTCGAACAGTCTCCTACACGCGTCTAGATATACGTACAGGGGGGGGGGCATATATATATACATTTATACATACATTTATACATATACCAAGAGGCAACCCCCTGGCAAACGCGCGCGCGGAAAACCCAGACAGAGAGTCGTAGACGAGGAAGATACAAGTCGTGAAAACCGGCGACGTGTCCGCGGCTGCGACCCCGCTCGCAGACGGAGCGTATCTGGCTCGTTTTCAAAAGCCGACGTCCTTTATCTCGTTCCGTTTCATTTCCTTTCCCGCCGTGGCTCGCGACGCGCATGTCCCCGCGATATTTATCAGTCGGAACTTTTGCGAATTAATATCGGCGACAGCCCGTTGAAAATTCGACGTCCGCCGCCTATTTTCGGACGGCGCCCAATGTTTGTTTTTCAGGTCTCCCGTGTCTTCCTCCTTCTCTTTGTCTTCGTCTTCCGCTGTAACCGAGAGTCCGTCCCGTTTTGTGCGTCTCTCTGTTGCTCCGGCTCGCCGACTTCGCGAAGGTCTCGCCTTTGTGAAGTCGCTTCCGCGGGGAACGCGGAACGTCTCGGACAATGATACCTATATCAGAGGATATCTGGGGTTAGCTGGCTCTTGGCGCCGACTATTGTTTCGGCCAGCTCGATCCCGAACAGGATTCCTCCGAAGTTACGGAATGTGAAAGCAACCGGCGCGAGATAGACGGGAAATCAAACTTCGGGACTTTCGCTTTGATACAACGGTGCTTCCGAGCTGACCCTCTTTGATTCCTACGCCGGGGATTAGACGGGGATATATTTAGCGTTTCGAGGCATTCAATTGTGCTTGAAATACCGGTTCGGGAAGATTTAGATCTTTACGTTCTACGTCCTCAGTGAGATGTGAGGGTGAATACCTTCATCTTTGCGACGCCCTTTCTCAATCATTGTACGAGACATCCGATTGAATCCAAGTGTATGTAGTAGTTGCACTTCAGTTATGCTACACATATTTTTTCCAAAATTTTAGCTCGATCAGAAAGTGTAGGAAAAAATCATTTGATTATATCTTCATTGGCACCGACCAGAGAACCACTCAGGATTAACATTGTATTATTTTTCTCGAATTCTGTGCAAGATATATTATTAAATCCAACTACATGTATGTAGTAGTTGCACTGCAGCTGTACTTCACATATTTTTTCCAAAATTTTAGCTGAACCAAAAAGGGTAGGAAAAAATCATTTGATTATATCTTCATTGGCACCGATCAGAGTACCACACAGGATTAACATTGTATTATTTTTCTCGAATTCTGTGCAAGATATACGATTGAATCCAAGTGTATGTAGTAGTTGCACTTCAGTTGCACTTCACATATTTTTTCCAAAATTTTAGCTCAATCAAAAAGGGTAGGAAAAAATCATTTGGTTACGCCTCTATTGGCACGGACCAAAGTACCACTCAGGATTAACATTGCATTATTTTTCTCGAATACTGTGCAAGATATTCGATCGAATCCATGTGCATGTAGTAGTTGCACTTCAGTTGTGCTTTACATATTTTTTCCAAAATTTTAGCTCAATCTAAAAGGGTAGCAAAATATCATTTGGTTACACCTCCATTCGCACCGACCAGAGTACCACTCAGGATTAACATTGTATTATTTTTCTCGAATTCTGTGCAAGATATACTATTAAATCCAACTGCATGTGGTAGTTGCACTGCAGCTGTACTTCACATATTTTTGCCAAAATTTTAGCTGAACCAAAAAGGGTAGGAAAAAATCATTTGGTTACACCGCCATCCGCACCGACCAGAGTACCACACAGGATTAACATTGTATTATTTTTCTCGAATTCTGTGCAAGATATACGACTGAGTATAAGTGCATGTAGTATTTGCACTTCAGCTGTACTTCACATATTTTTTCCAAAATTTTAGCTCGATCAAAAAAGGTAGAAAAAAATCATTTGGTTATATTTCCATTTGCACCGACCAGAGTACCACTCAGAATTAACATTGTATTATTTTTCTCGAATTCTGTGCAAGATATACGACTGAGTACAAGTGCATGTAGTAGTTGCACTTCAGCTGTATTTCACATATTTTTTCCAAAATTTTAGCTGAACCAAAAAGGGTAGGAAAAAATCATTTGATTATATCTTCATTGGCACGAGCCAGAGTACCACTCAGGATTAACATTGTACTACATTGTACATTGTTGTAATTTTCTCGCATACTGTGCAAGATATTCGATCGAACCAGACTGCATATAATAGCTGCACTCTATGTGAACTTCTAATATTTTTGTTTTTA
Organism: Halictus ligatus; assembly: GCA_028454255.1. Taxonomy (NCBI): domain Eukaryota; kingdom Metazoa; phylum Arthropoda; class Insecta; order Hymenoptera; family Halictidae; genus Halictus; species Halictus ligatus. The sequence continues at coordinate 9,575 of JAQQRO010000167.1, forward strand.
ATTTTTAGCTTCCACTAAGACTAGAAATAAATAATTTCAGTAGACCTCCGGCGATGCGATTGAAGATTTTCGTTAGACGTTACAATCCCAGGAACGTGTACCATTTTACGAACCCTCGGAGCATCGTTTCTCTCAAAATTCATATCCCCAAGTCGCAAACACTCTACATCGTCTCTATTTACGCAGCTTGCATCCAATCATGTTAAAACAGTCTCCGGAGCAAAGAGCATGAAATCGTAACCAAAGCAACCCGGACTTTACCGAAAACTCCGCTCGACAGGGGTCTTAGGGAGCGAGTTTGCAATTCGATAATGAAATCGGGTACGGCGATTCGCAAGAGAATGGTCCCCGGTTTTGGGAGAATGGTCGGCGGTTTTCGCGGGGGTTCGGCCGATCCGCGCGACTCATTAGGCCCCCGGTCACCTGGTTGCCGGTGTATTTTTGCGACGGTGTGCGCGCCAGTCAAGAATCTCTCTTTGAGGCAGACAGGAAAGCACGCACACGGGGTGGAGGCCGTGAGAGAGCGGCTCGACTCCGTTCCTTTCGTGGCACGGAACCCTCAAAAGTCCCCCGGCCCTCTCGTCGCCGTGGACTCCGACGACAGAGGGACGAGAGCCACGGATACGCCTCTATACAAGGTGTCCTTTCATCTGTTCTACGCGAGACCTAGCTAAACAAATTATGCGGCTCTTTGCCGGGATGTTTCTGTCGCGTCTCGCCTCCTCGTCGGCCCCTGAAACATTCACCATTTTATTCCGAAATAATTCATCCGCCCTTCCGTTCCCCACGATTTAACGTCCTACGAAATCCTCGAGCTTCGCGTCTCTTTAACCTCCAACCAGCGTTCGCGAACGCTGACAGACGTGCATTCGATTTTTCACCTTCGTCTTACAACGCGATCGATAGATTCAATGACGAAAAGCAGAAACACAAAA
>JAQQRO010000168.1:0-10497 GCA_028454255.1 Halictus ligatus
AGTGCGAAGGATTAGAATAGATTCGAGTGCGAAGGGTTGAAAATCGGAGAAAATACTGCAGGCAGGTGCGGTCCGGAACCATAAGCGGGCCATGGAGATGCTCTAAGTACATCGGCGCGGCGATAGCTTTCCACGAAGCATGATCTTCGACGAGCTGAAACTAATCCTGAGAGGCATAAACGGCCGGCGAAGAACTCGCAGAGATCCTCCGGAGTCTGTGTTTTATAACAGACGATCTCGGGTAGAGACTTCCTTAATCCCCTGGGATTAACGGGTCTCGCCCATTATTATCGAATGCTCTCCTCTCTTCACGGACATACATATACACGAGTGCGTTTCGCCGGAGCACGATCGAACACGCGAGCGCCTACAGGAGAACGCATATTGAGAGAGAGAGAGAGAGAAAGAGAAAGAGAGAAAAAGAGAGAAGGAAGAGATTAGAAGCATCGGTAACTACTTAATGAACGGGCTAGGTTCTACGAAACGTAATGCTCGCGCTGAAAAAAGCGGAAAAATAAATAAATAAATGCTTCAGAGCTACGAGTCGGCGGAACGACTTTCTTAATACGCGTTCCGCGCGCGGTGGTAACCGATGGAAAGTTGCGGCTCCGGTATCCGCCTCCGTTTAAAAGGACCAAGGCCAAGGACCCGGCGCGCAGAGTGCTCGATTATTCGCCAGGATCACGGAAAAATATCGCGGAAACACCTGCGGAACGAGCCGAGTTCATTAACCGAGTCGTATACAGATAATGCTTGTGAATATGAGGCAATCTTTCAGAATTTACTGTGACGGGGCGGACCAATCGTTCTGAAATGTTACGGTTACTTTACTACGCTATTGCGGATGTTATGTGAATTTTCTCAGTTGTGAAAAGCTGTTCATAGAGGCGTTATAACGGACGGTGCGAAAACCCATCAAGTCAGGAGGATCGATTCGTTTGAAACGCATTTCATATTGAACGGGAGAATGTAGGGAATTTCTTGGAATTTATTGCAACCGATGGGTCGAACCGACTCGTTTCAAATTTTATGGCCATTTTGCCACGCTGTTGAAGTAACTACAGAAATTTTTTCAATCAAAAATATCCATCCATAGCGGAGTTGTGACGGCTTATGTCCAGGCCATTGTCAAGATGAAATGATAGATATTACAAGGCCTAGTGTCGTTTGCATGAGGAGTATCAAATATAATTGGGCAGTATTAAATAAATATTTGTGCCTATTGTACACTAATCTCACGGCTCTGTGAAGCTAAGAAAAATTCACTCTGGTGCCTGTACACTGCCAGAAAATTAACAATAGTGTAAATTAACAAGTTGCGGGAATATGAGCTTGATGTTACCATTTGATGATATAGGCTCGCACGGGAATGGCAATCTTTCGGAATTTTTTCAAAGAGAGCTACTGCGTATCGTAATTTCAAACTTTGTGTGCTCATTAAATAATAGATCAAGAATGTACTCAATTTTTTTCAAGCCTCAATAACCATTTTCTTCGAAGTTACAACAACATGAGTGAGGGCGTCTAAAAACAGTAGACCTGCCTAGATTGATAATCCTTATCATGAGGTACTATTTGGAAATTTTTCAAAGACAAATAATAAGTCTTGCAATTCCGAACTTAGCAGGTTTATCAACTATCGTTTGGAGAATGTACTCAATTTTTTTCAAGCAACAATAACCATTTTCTTCGAAGTTACAACAACATGAGTGAGAGCGTCTAAAAACAGTAGACCTGCCTAGATTGATAACCTAAGAAATGTAGATAATTGTTTGGAATTTATTGTACCCATTGTTTCTTGCCAACTCGTTTCAAATTTTACAGCTATTTTGCCACACTAGTGAAGTAACTACAACAATTTTTTCAATCAAAAATATCCATCCACAACAGAATTATAACAGCTTATGTGCAACCCATTGTCAAAAGGATCAACTGCTCGCATATTACTAGTGTCACTTACAACGTCTCACACATGATAGTGCTGTACCAAATAAATATTCACGCCTACGTACACTACTCCCACGGCTCTGCGAAAGCAAATAAAAATTCACTATGGTACCTGTACGCAGTCAATAAATGAACGAAACGGCGAGTGGTAGACGCAAGCGAGAATCGTGGTAAAACTCGAAAAAATCCTGTATAATTCCAAGGATCTTGGAAAGAATCGTAACCGGGGGGGTAGGTCTCTTTGCATAGCAATCTGTAGGACAGTATTCCGGGCTAGTAGCCTAACAGCTAGCATCCGGCGTCGGGTACGGTGCCTGGGGCCTGTTGCAGCCGCGGATCGGAGCGTATTCCGCTGAAAAGCACCGCATGCTATTCCCCAGGACGGGTTTATACCCGATCCTGAATTAAATTATTAGGCTCTTAGTTGGGTAACCGCAAGGGGCAGAACGAGTCATCGCGAGTCAGAGCGAGGCGGAACGCAGAGGTGGAGGGCGTCGGAGCGCGAGCTGCGTGGAAAATTATGCGTGTGCACAGAGGGCCGAGTTAAGTGTCCGGCTAATGGACAGGTACATAATTTTGCGAGGGTTCTTTCTGGCCAGCAGCCTAACCGAGAGCCTCACTCCGTTTCCTCCGGGGGCTTCAGATCTTCGATCTGAAATTAAATTACCGCGAATCCTGCTCTCTCTCTCCGCTCGGCTCCGCTCGGCTCGGCTCGGCTCGATTACTCGGAGCGAGGCGCGTTGCAGTCGACGATCATTTTCAGCCAAATCGGATTCAAAATCGAAGAACTTTCGATAGAAATGAGCTAGAGCGATGAAATATTTTTTAAATCAAAGCTGAAACTTTGTAGAATACGGGAAAAATAGAGAGATTGCGGTACGAACGTTTTTCAACGTTGAGAAAATTCGTGAAACTTGCAGGATTTCAAGAAAATTGTGGTTTCGCCATTACCGCGCTTGAAAAATGACTTCATTAGTTTACGTCGCAAAAATCTATATTTTTGCAGAATGCTGACGTCGTAGACAAATTTTGAGACCATATTTGAGATCAATGTGAAAAAATCTATGGGAAATGACGTGTAGCATGTTGAAAACAAAATTTTTCCGCCCGTGGTCACAATTTTCTTGAAATCGTGCGACTTCAACGAATTTTCTCAAGGTTAAAAAACGTTCGTACCATAATCTCCTTATTTTTCCCATGTTCTACAAAGTTTGAGCTTTCATTTAAAAAATATTTCATCGCTCTAGCTCATTTCTATCGAAAGTTCTTTGATTTCGAATCCGATTTCGTCGAGATTGCCCACTGTGCGCCGCGCGGCGTCCGCTCGATTCCGCTCGGCTCCACTCGATTCCGCTTCTTACGAGCCGCTCCCCGTAAGGGAACGGGCCGAAATCGAAGACGCGAGCGCTACTCGCGGCTCTCGGCGAGCAACGGGCGGACCCGCTCGCGCGTAATTGGATCAGCACCGTATCGCCTCGACGATCGGCTAATTATTCGGTTGCTAGAGGTAGAGCTAGGCAGACGCGATACAGACGGCCGCTTTGTGATCCTTCCGACAAAGCACGGCTCTGGGAACATCTTCCGAAACGGGTATTCTTCTCGCATTTTCACTGTCTCCTCCAACTAGGCTGTAATTGAAGACGGTGTTTCTGAAATTTAGGTTTCCCCCGTGCTCGACGCTGCGTGACAGTTTTTCCCTGGAGAAAAATACCGAGGCACCATGAAACTTTCTGTGCTTGTTAACTAGTATTCGAAGAATCCACTCAATTTTTTTCAACCGGTAATAAGTATCGTCTTCGATATTACAGCGATAATAGTAAGACCGATTTGAAAATCTTTTAACAATAGATTTACTATGTTAGGAGCACTAAGAATGACTATTTCACATTACTTTATAAAAATAATATGAATCTATCAAAGTTTGTAGCCATTGTTTTTAGTAATATATACCCGAAGAAATCAGTTTGTTAAATAATTACTCGTGGATGCATCTTTACAATCTCAATATTCGCAATTTAAAAGTGTTAGAATCCGTCATTTTGACGGATCCCGTAAATCTAGTTACCTTCGCGAATTTTCTCAAGAAAAAGTACTGAATATTTCAATTCTAAACTTTGTGCGTATATTGATCAACATTTGGAGAATCTACGCAATTTTTCTTCAGCCGAAATAAACATTCTCTTCACAGTTATCACAGTTTTAGAAAACAGTCTTTTGGGACAGATTGTAACCAATTCACTGTGGAGTTTAATTTGAAAAATCCCCGACGGAGCAGAATTAAAATCAAGCAACGACGAATATACACGTCGTATTCAGGCGAAATGCGGCTATTATAAAAGCCAAAGCCCTTGTAAAGCTAGACGAGAAAGAATTACTTTTTGATTCGATAAGAATTTAACAATTCATAAACGTTAACTCCACCGCAATCTATCTACTCGTCGATCACAGTTAACCGGTTACAAAGGGAGTAATTAGAAGATGTGTAGAGAATCTAGGATTTGAAAATCAGCGAGTCAGCAAAAGGCGTCGGGGACGAAAAGCCGGTCCGTACGATTTTGTATTTTATACGGTATAAGTCGGCGCGGGATTTTTCCAAAGGCCATTATATATGTCCGTATATCCTGCCCGGCGTTATTAGCCGAGCTATCTGCTCGAGCATCTATGGAGCACGAACATTTTCTGCGGGACCTGTCAATTATGCGGATTTATGATCCCTACCATCCCCTTTCGCCTTGCGTTGCCACTCCCCTGATAGCCGGACCGCCTCGCGCCGCAGCCATCCGACGCGGAATCTACACCCACATACGCACCCGACGAGGAGGAACACTCGCGGCCGAACCGCGAGCGGAAAAAGACAATCCGCGACCGGATCGTCGCTGATTAACGATCGCTCGTTAATCGCGAATGCCTCGGCTACGGTTTCGAGCCCGGCTCGCCGGACGGTTCGTCGCGAGACGATTCCACTTTGATCCGGCACAGCGCTGATCGATAAAATTTTATCGATCGGCAAATTGGCCGTTTAGATAATTAGTTGAACGGTTCCGGAATCCGTCGAGCAACAGTGAGAGTGAATAATAATTGCACCGATGGAGTGGAGAACAGTACCGGATCGTTTAAAAATCGTTTTTTCGGTAGGAGACAAATTTTATTGTATTCTCTGGGGATTGGGTAATATACTGACGTAGTCTGAAATTTCTATGGTTTTTAGTTTCTTTCGAAATAATTCCGAAAAAATGTTCTTCAATCGTGATAATATATTTGTTTACAGGGGGTAAAGGGGTCTGGTAAGATCACTATAAATTCAGACAGGATGACATATTTTTTCAAGACTAAAATTCATTGTGTTCTCTGAGGTTTGCAAAATGTGTACATGGAGTTTTGTATCGGTATGTGTATTGGTGTCGTTAGAAAAAAATCCACAAGTAGCGCATTCTTTACCATATGTGAAACTATATATTATTGTAACAGCGGCCAGAGTGAATCACGATAACTTCGTATAAAATTATTGTACATAAACGAAAAATTACTGTTATATTTTCTAAAGATAGTTAAATCCACCCACAAAGTTTAACATCGATGCTCGCACCAGCTTTTTCTGAAAAAATTCCCAAACAGCGCATTCTTTACCATATGTGAAAGTATATTTTATTGTAACAGCGGCCAGATTAAATTACTATAACTTCGTATAAAATTGCTGTAGCTACACGAAAAATTACTGTTATATTTCCTAAAGATTGCTAAATCCACCCACAAAGTTTAACATCGATGCTCACACTAGCTTCTTCTGAAAAAATTCCCAAACAGCGCACTCTTTACCATATGTGAAACTATATTTTATTGTAACAGCGGCCAGAGTGAATCACGATAACTTCGTATAAAATTATTGTACATAAACGAAAAATTACTGTTATATTTTCTAAAGATAGTTAAATCCACCCACAAAGTTTAACATCGATGCTCGCACCAGCTTTTTCTGAAAAAATTCCCAAATGTCGCATTCTTTACCATATGTGAAAATATATTTTATTGTAACAGCGGCCAGATTAAATTACTATAACTCCGCATAAAGTTGCTGTAGCTAATAGAAAAATTACTGTTATATTTCCTAAAGATTGCTAAATCCACCCACAAAGTTTAACATCGATGCTCATACTAGCTTCTTCTGAAAAAATTCCCAAACAGCGCATTCTTTACCATATGTGAAACTATATTTTATTGTAACAGCGGCCAGAGTGAGTCACTATAACTTCGTATAAAATTATTGTACCTAAACGAAAAATTACTGTTATATTTTCTAAAGATAGTTAAATCCGTCCACAAAGTTTAACATCGGTGCTCGCACCAGCTTCTTCTGAAAAAATTCCCAAATATCGCATTTTGTACTATATGTGAAACTATATTTTATTGTAACAGCGGCCAGATTGAATTACTATAACTTCGTATAAAATTGCTGTACCTAAACGAAAAATTACTGTTATATTTCCTGAAGATTGCTAAATCCACCCACAAAGTTTAACATCGATGCTCGCACCAGCTTCTTCTGAAAAAGTTCCCAAAGTCCTCTTATTGTCCAGCCTCGTAGTTGCAAGCTCGTGCTTGCCGCAGCGAGAATAATAGCTATCGAAAGCACCAGAAATAAATTGCATTATATCCTCTAAGGATTGTTAAATACACACGGAAAGTTTCTCATCGGTGCGGGTGACGGTGCTGTTCAATAAAAATTGTGCAAAGCCGCGTTAAATCGACATACGGCACCGGGGCCCGGGGTAATTGCTGGCCGTCGTCGTTTTATAGTTCGCGAATTGCTCATAACGAGTGTAGGGTACCGACGGAAACGGGCGTATCGTTGGGCGGAATTGCGAGTGTGCCTGTTGCCGGAGGAACGGAGGTCTTCTCTTTGTTGCAGTTTGCCCGGCGAATATCTATGACGCCATAAACGCGGTCGTAACGCGGCTCGGGACGCCTCGGGCCGCCGCGAGCACGCATCCTTTCGAAGATATCAATTACCCCGGGCCCGTTTAATAAGCTCCGATTGTTTTACGAGGATTCCGCGCGATAGGGGACGGCGACGCCGAGGATTACACGCGTCTCGATTGCGGGCTCAATTGAAAACTCGACGCGGACAAGCGTAATCGAAACTGGTTTCACAGTCTCCCGCCGGCCTCCGCTTCAATAAACGATCGAAGTTGCCGTTTCGATTAACCTCTCGGACCGCCAACGGGACACCCATCCCCGCGAGAAAACCCCGCTTATGGCTGTTTAGCTTATTTAGTTATGGCTGTACATTTTCCATTCCTCTGATTTTCAGAAGTCGATTGTCTCCTGACTCAATTGGAACTATGTCGGACAATGCTCGTGTTGAGCGTTGTACGAGTGTGTTGACACGTTTACTGCCATGTCACCCATGTGTGGGAATTATTTTTCCGGGTTATGAAATTAATTTTTACGTTAATATATTCATTGTGTCAAATTTGGATCTGCAAGATTCACGAAAGTTGGAGGACTACTCGATATCATACGTTTAATTCTTTTTACAATTTTTATTTCACTAAACAACGTATTTTGATTTTATGGAATTCTTGAGGTTTCTAGTTTGGCAGTCAAAGTGTTAAATTATTTTAACTAACGTACTCGTGTACGAAGAAGAATTTATTGGGAAGTTGAAGCACGAATCGAAGGGGTTGGGTGTTCAATATGTTTTAAATTCGTACAGTCTTCTGCAATTTTTATCCCGTAAAAGAATAAAGTTAAACAAATTTTGGGATATGTTGTGTGTTGTGCGAGTCTCAAGGAACATTTTCGTCTTTTTCTTTTCCACTTTTCGTGAAAAATGGCTGCACTAGAGTCTTCCAAATACGACGCTCATTCGAGCAACCCTCTCCGACAGAAAAGCACCAAACGTTCTTAGTCTGTGCATAAATAAATAAATATTTGAAACTGTCTTTGCTACAGACAAAATTCTACTCCACGAACATTTGCTCGCCTCGAATGGCGACTCTGAGGAGCCATAAACAATTGCTACACTAAAAAAATACAAAAGTATTCTAGGTCGAAAGAAATATTTGGTTTTGCGGTTAAAATAGCTCCGAGTGCAAAGGGTTAAAAATTCTGCGCGCTTAACTAATGAATGCCGAACCGGGCTACTTTCTAAGGATCATGAAATGAAGAACCTAATTGCGTAATACCTAGAAATGGTTCTTTCTTTCCCACGCAAACAGGAATCCTACGGCCCCGTCCGTTACTCCTTCCCAAAATCCATCACCGACACGAAGAATCGCCTCTTCGAGGTGCACTCTTCGGATCAGAGATTCTTCGACTCGGATCTTCGAAGGTTTTGTCGATCCGATCGATTGGCCACGGCAGACGTCAGCGGAATTATCGACGGAGGATCGTCATGCTCGAAAATCCGATTCGACAGAGGTTTCTTTCGATTTCAATGGACGCGGCAACGTCCTTCGATCGTGGTGCAAACCGATTTCCGGTACCATCGATTAAACTCTCTTTTTTTTTCTTATTTATCGTGCCAGGTGTGGATCGCGGGAATTAATTAAAACGGGAAGAAAAGCGTCTGCCACGGAGGGGAACCGGTCTAAACGCGATATACCGTGATCGTCATCGATTTGTCATTTTGTTTCTAGAAAAATCGCGTTCACTTTTGCTCGTTTTGTGGCTCGTTACGGAAGGTGTCACCCTCCCAACGGTATCGAACGATCGGATTCGAGATATATCGATGTACCTGTGCTTGGCTCGCTGGGTCCCGACGAATTGCGTACAGTCGACTGCAAAAGTCTAATCGCCGAATTTTAGCTAGTTAGGCCAGTGAACGCTGATTTTGAGCAGTTCTTCTTGGACGTGTTCGGAGGAAGCCATTTTGGAATAATATTCTTACAATATTCGTGAAAATTGTTCAGTTCAGAGGGCTGAAACACCACAAATTACAATTTGAATTGGAATTAAAATTAGAATTTGCATTTAGATCAGAATTTAGTAAAATTAGAAGTAGAATTAGAATTTGTATTTAAATCAGAATCTTTTAAAAGTAGAATTTGAATTTGTATTTAAATCAGAATCTTTTGAAACTAGAATTAGAATTTGTATTCAAATCAGAATTTTTTAAAATTGGGAGTAGAATTAGAATTAGAATCTTTTAAAATTAGAAGTAGAATTAGAATTTGAATTAGAATCTTTTAAAATTAGAAGTAGAATTAGAATCAGAATCTTTTAAAATTAGAAGTAGAATTAGAATCAGAATCTTTTAAAATTAGAAGTAGAATTAGAATTAGAATCTTTTAAAATTAGAAGTAGAATTAGAATTAGAATCTTTGGAAATTAGAAGTAGAATTAGAATTAGAACTTGAATCGATGTGCCTGTGCTTGGCCCGCTGGGTCCCGACGAATTGCGTACAGTCGGCTGCAAAAGTCTAATCGCCGAATTTTCTTCTTTAATCAGAATTATTTTGAAATTTGAACTCGTTCGGGGCTAAGAAGACTATGCAAAGTGGAGGTTTCTATCCAGAGAAATTGCTTTTCGATTTGTTTATATTTTCTAACAAGCAGCGTCAGAAACGTCGACGCTCTTCTCTCAGAATCGAATTTAAAATAACAAATTAATCGATCGCTACACGATGCTGTTCATGTCCGTTTCGGATATTCGAGAGGCTGGCAAGTGTAGACTTCCACGAGCGACTGTACATATATAAATTTCTCTTAATTGACACTGCTCTTAACGACGCGATTAAGCACCTCTCGTTGCAGCCGCCGCGCTGGCTATCTCATCCTCCACAATGATCTTTGAGAATGATTTTCTCCGGTAACTCGCCGACTACCGATTACTTAGCTTCTTCCCTCGATTAAAAACATCTCTCATCGAACAAAGTCTCGGGTAGGTGCGAGCCAGGCTACTATGCACGCCTGACTATGATGATAACAGAATTTTCTACCCCTCTTAATTATTGTACGCTTAGGTTAGAGTAAACACAATTTTCGCCGACTTACGTTACTCTTCAAATTGATTTCGGTACAGAATAATTAACAATTCACATCTGTAGGACCCAGGTCCAGAGTCGTTAGGTGTACAAATTAATTCGTGTCCTGGGCTTCATAAGTTCGTCGTCCTTTTACAAATAAAAACATATTCAAGTCTTGAAAACAATCGCCTTCGGTTTGAATTCTGGAAAATGAATATAAAGCAGAGTTACAAACGATTAATTGCGAGGGCCACGAATTAATTTCTACGGTTAATAGCCCCCTGGAAATTAAAGTCAGAGGATGCACTTACTGATCTTCGTACGTACATGTCCTAGCGGATCGACACATAAATTGTTTAAAGGAATAAAGTCCTAAATGGTTCGCGAATGAAGTGTTTAATGGGGCCGGCAGCCATTTGGCCTTTCCTTCTGGACATTTCACGTCTTAAATAAGTAAGTAATCGATTAAAAATGCGTACCACCGTGTTTGTACATGTCTTTGCCACGTCTGTCCAGAGGCTTGTTCTCGATACGAACACTGAATATCTCGAAATCAAGAGAATCTCAAGAATAAAAAGAAATT
>JAQQRO010000169.1:0-10486 GCA_028454255.1 Halictus ligatus
AAAGAAAATGAAGGCTCGACTTGATGATGAACAGCGACATTATAGATTGCAGTAAACGGTGATGGAGGGAGGGGATAGAACAGATTCGAAGGGAGGCATTGGTGGCGTTGGTCTCGGCTGAGAACCACGGTATAAGGGTGGTTGAGTGAACCAGGGCGTGGGTGGATTATGCGAGTGGTGGGGGTAGGCGAGGGGGTTCGGGGAAGACGGGGGTGTACGATACTACGCCGCAGTGTAAGGGGTAGCCGATCGATGCCGACCAAAACATTGCCACATGCCGAGCCATCGCAGTGCGAACGTCCCGTCGCCCGTTCTCCGTAACCCAATTGTTCGCCTAGAATACGTTTTCTAAACGCGATTACCATACGCCTCCGCATCGGTGACCGGTGCCCCCTCACGCACCTGCACGATAAACGACACTTTAGGTCTCTGCAAAGTCTCGGACCGTTAGAATTTAGAACGAACCGAGTCGCCTTCACGAACTATGCGATCTCTTTTTCGACGCGTCGCACAACGCCGACGCTTCGTTTCGCAACGCTACGCCATGATTTTTTTTTGGCCTCGAGAAACTCCTAGGAATTTTCTAGAAAACTATGACACGAACGTTGCAAGCGTTGAGCTTCTGGTATAAATAAATAAACATGTACCGCAGGTCTTTATGCGAAATGCCAGAGGTCAGGAATGCGTTGCTTCTCCTAACAGTTGTAAAGAATGTGCTGCGAGATTAATTCCTTTGATACTTCTACTATTTTCTGTCGCAAGTCAATTCTATCTATTTATTAAAATGGTTTGTAAGCTGCCCTCTCCTCGAGGCGCTCACATTAAAAAAATGCGCACGGCAGAAACGTTGTTCTTTATTGAAAACTTAAAAAAGGAAGTTCATGCAGAGTGAAACTTTCACATCGGCTATATTCTCGCAGCATCCACAAAGGGTTGAGAAAAAACCAATACGTACAGTTAATCTTTTCATATACCGAAGTTACTTTGAAGTACCACTTTCATTAAAAATATTAATTCGTTGAATTCATTAAAAGTAATTCATTAAAAGATTCCTGTGCACCGAGCACGGTTACGTTTTCCAATGTAATTTCCATAAGAACTACCACTGACTATCTACACCCTGACAGTTTTGAAATGTAATTACACTTGAAAAATGTATGATTAAAATAGTCTTAAAGCATCTGGTCTAAACTCAACGATACAAATTTGGTTTTACAAAGGGACTCTTGATTATTCCTAGAAAAATTCCTTACCAAAACTTGTCATTTTCCTAGGTCCCCGTCCTCGAATTACTCAATCCCAACAGTTATTTCTTCGAGCGTTCTTTCATGCTCGGGGAAAGTGTCAAGAAGTTGTTACTATTACGTCCTTCCTCGATCACGTTTTCACTTTTACAACACCGCTACGATACTCCGGCATTTCCGAAGTAATCGCGTTGTCATGCCTTGAGAAAACATGCTGTTAACACACTCGATACGCGCGTTGGGTACATTATTCTCCGATTCAACAATTTTCTGAAGTTCGATTCCGCTTTTGGTCACCGACCTCGATAATTACAACTTATCCGCTGAAAGGGTTCAGTTCAGAAATTCCTTTGCCTTTCGAAATCGCCATTCTATTCCCGCGAGACGCCATAATTATAGTTCAATACGACAGGGGCGAAATTATGAGCCTTGCGGGAAAGGTGTATCAAATCGGAGAAAGATGTATGCTCTCGTAAAATGTTAATGATTGTTTTTTTAGGGCCGAGACCTACTCTTACACATAGAGATATGTTGTTTTCTTTTCAATTGATTTCTAATTCAGAAGTTCCGTGGGCACACTGGGTCCTTTTTGTCAAGGCCTATTTTTTCAGGTTTTCAAATACCGAAACAAAAATTCTGTAATCTGTATTGAAGTACTCTATTTCAATATACAATCGTTGAATCATCAAACGTTTAAAGCAAATTCCCAAATTTGTTTACGAATGTACACGTATTGTTAATGATTCACAGAAAATTAAATTTAACAGTACAATTAATTTTATAAACTTTTTAAAAAGTTAAATTTATTAAGTATAGCAGTTGGTTGCAAACAAAACTATAACATTCTTGAACTGTAACAAGTAATATAGCCGGATATGTAAGAATCTCAGGATATATTTATGTTAATTTGAAGTTTTACATGTAAGTGATCAATAAATCCCCGTTGAAAATGTATAGAAAAAATAAATCTACTTTATTAAATTGTAAAAGTATTGTAATATTATTCGATTTTTGGCACTCTACAGACTGCGGCACATGGCAAAGTTTTTTACAAAAATCTAAATTCAGTTACTAATGTACATGTACTGATAGTTGTTCACAAAAAATGAAATGTGTGCGTAAAATCGATTGTAATAATTAAGAATATTATTTTCTCTTAATATGCAGTTTTGCCAAAGGAAGGTTATCGTACATCGTGATATACACGTGTGGAGTGTGATATGCCCATTGAAAAATCAGCCAGTACATGTTTACTGTTACAAGTAAACCTATCGAGTGTGCGAACCAATAAAGATTACTATCACCGAATATGAAAGAGGAAAGCTAGAATAATTGAAAAGAAAACAGTAGTAATTCAAGAGAATGTATTCGAAACTGATGCTTCTTACCACAAAATGATGCGGAAAAAACACAGCCAGGATTCGCAAATGGTTCGATCACAATCCGCGAGACTGGTTCGCGAAAGTCTGCGAGAAAACCGCGATTTCCGGCGTCGTGGAGTGGTAAACTTTTTCCCGGTATGCAAACCGGCGTAATTTCATTTCCTGGTGGTTAAATTGTTCTAACGAGCGTCATTTCGTCCTATTATCCGGCGATTCGTCCGACGGCCGCACGATTATTCAATAGCGTCTCGCTTGTCCAGTGGAAATCGGTGACGCCTCGCGTCTCGACGCCTCGTCCTAACGGACAGGCGAATTCGATTCTCCGGTGTTGACTAGCCGCGAAAGAATTCCCCGTATCAAAATGCGCGTCGATAGACCATCGGATCGAGGAGTCGAAGCGTCACCGCTTACGTAACCAGCCTGGCTATCGACTGTATCGAGTTATTGTATCGACGCGTGTCAAGGCGACGCAACGCCATCGTATCCGAATAATGGGCCACTCTTCGGATCGAGTGACAACAATCGACTTCTGAAGAGCATGCCGTGTTTAGAACCCTCCGCGTCCTTTGCCATAACGCGAGCTCTCTTCCAGTCCGCTCTATAAATGTTTCAAACGTCGTATTCGCTCTTGTTTTTGTCTCCTGTCCGTTCGACACATTTTTCACCGATACTGAACAAAAAAAACTGACGTCTCTATTGTATGAATACTATCCACGAAGTAACGGCTCGATTTCAAATAATCTGTTAGGTCAGCGCAAAAGTTCATGACCGGTTTCGCAGTCGAATACAACAAGGATTCGGGCACGAACTTTTAAACTGATCTGTAATACATACAACACGATTTATCGCAGAATTCCAGGACGTAACTTAATATTGTTTTTTTTTCGTTTCGTACAACTTAACTATAACTTGATTCTTAGTTGCAAAGAAGAAATTGGTCAAATAAATCTAACAGATTCTATAAAGATGTGCGCACAAGTTTTAATCTTCGTACAGACCTGAACATTTCGGTTCGGTGCAATGTTCGTCGAAATGTTCAAGTCTGTACAAAGCTTTAGCCTACTCTCCAGTTTTCTTTTATTCGTACACAATATATAAAGTACGTTACCGATTAATAATGAAGCTGTTTGTTCAGATACATTGATAGCACACAAACAATTGCACGAAAAGGCCAGATTACTCCTGTTGTAATTGTAAGTTATTACTATACTGCGGATGTTTACGAAAAACAAAAGTGTTCCACCTGAATTGCAACAAACTGGAGTGACATAGAAATTTATTTTCTTTCTTAATATGCTTAATAGGTTGTGGCAATAGTATAACAGTATCTTCAGATTCTTCGAATGTTTTTTCTGTTTTAAATTATACCTACTCATTTTTGTCATAAATGCATAAAATCCACTGTCTAGTCGTTACTATACTGCAGATTTTTTTGCAAAGTAAACATGGTTTGCGTTAATGGAAATAAGAAGCTACACAGTCATTAATTTCTTTTTTAAACACTTTTAGTGAGCCGAAAATGATGCAACTTCGTCAAATGACCTACTCATTTTTGGCATAAATGCGTACTGCAAAACGAACTAAATTGATTCTAACTAAACCTGACATAATCCAAAAGCATTCTTGAATGCCCGTAATATCCGCATATGTTTATATTGTACGCATATTCATCTTCGTCATAAACACGTAAAATCTACGGTCTAGCATGTACGTTTTAATTGGTCCCGTATCGATCGACAGAGGGTGTTGACGGATCGAAGATCGAACAGAAATCGCGAACGCGTTTTGGACCGACAATTCCAATTATTCGCCGGTATGTATGCTGGGTAATAGCCCGCCCGATTTCGCATGCCTCGAAACAGACTCTGTATTCGCCGTTGAATAGCACATTTCTGTACGGCCGATAATTCCACATTGATCGCGTAAACAATCGGCGCCGTGTTTCAGAGGCGTACGAACGACGTTCGCTCCTCCGACAACGACAATCCCGCCTCATCATCCCCGCTCTCTTCGTAATTAGTGCTTCTTTGTCGTTCGTGCTCCCCCGCACCGCCCACCACCCTCTCTTGTCTCCGTTTCTGTTTTCCGAATCGTTTTTCCCCCTCGGAAATCAATTCTGCAAAATATTCCCCGGACTCGATTGCCGAAATCAGTTGCTACTCTTGTCGGATTGTATGTATCGATTCGGGCTCAACGAGGATATTAATACTCGTACAAATTCTCCTATCGAAGTTCGATAAAGATGTGTTCCCGCTCTCAATAATTTCGGCAAATAGACGAGAATGCAATATAATATTATATATATAATAATAAATTATATAATATTAACCCTTAGCACTCGAATAGCGACTGTGAGGCGTTACTAAAAATTGCTGTATCATTATTTAAAATATTTTTTTCCTTGTTAAATTTGTTTGTATTTAATAAATTGGTAAACATTTCGGTATTGTACGAGTAAATTACTTATTAAATTAAATAATCTCGGATGAAATGTTTCGTTTTGGAGTTAAAATAGCTTCGAGTGCAAAGGGTTAATGTATAATATTATATAATATTATTTTAAAACTCTAAATGTTTTTACGGTTTGGAATTCCAGCTAGTCTAATTTATTTCTCCAAACTGAGGTTTGACCGCTTAGCGAAGAACAATTGTTGATAACACTCTCGCAAAACCCAACCAACTAAGGGTTGAAGTAATGAAGTAATGACAGACCCATTGTCTCGACCTGTGCGTTGAACTGACTCGTTTCGCTCAAATTTCGGAACCAGCGAATATTATTCGCTCACGCTCCGCGGTCAATACACACGAGCTTGTTTCCGCGCTGGCAACAATAAATACAACGGCGGGCGGTAACTCTGCCGGGTATTATCCAGTTTCAGCAATAACTCGATGTAAAAGGATAGTAAAACAGACGGGGAAACACGGCAGCACGTTGGAGAGGCCGACGTTTACAGCAAGTAGAAGCAGCCGGTAATGGACAGACACGTTAGCGGGAGAGCACGCGTGCCCCAGGTGCTCTCCGGAGCTGATTTCCTCTCCTCGGGCGAGAATTTTGCTTCGCATTTTTCGTCCTTCGTCCCTCCCCCCGCCCCGATTTCGAAAGGAGTCGAAGCACGACCGGGAACGCGTTTCACGTGCCTGGAAATACCGAGACCATCTCGACGTTCGTTTTTTTCCGGTGCGCAGACCGTGTTTCGGGAACGAATTCTTCCTTGACACTTTGTCCCTCTATGGGACGCAGGCTGGTCGATGCTCTCGAAAATTATAATACCCGATTTCCGGGAATAATTATGGCGTGCTCACTCTGCGCGAACGCTTAGCCACTCGACCGTCGTTTATTGCGCGATTCCGCGAAAATGACCGCCGCTCCCTTTTGCTCGTCGTCTATCCACTTGTCAACAGATCTCTTTCTCTCTCTCTTCTATCCTCTGTGACTGAGGCTCATTCGAGTACACTGCTCGAGAAAACCAGACAATAAATAAAACATTCTGATGGAGGAGATTGCATCCAGCTCAGCTTCAACTTTTCGAAAGTAATCGTACGGAGGAAAATTCGTTAGCCCTTTGCAGTAGGATTTTCTTGCTGAAAACGATTGTACCAAAAGAATTTACCACAGTCAAATTCCGATTTCGGAATTTCTATTTTAGAATTATCGAAGTTATCAAGAAGCAAGCCTTCGTAGGAATTGACTCGATAGATTTCTTTCATCGTATGTTGTGATAAAAATTGCAGAAAATTTAAATGGATTGAATCTTGTAATTTCTTTAAGACCAGCTAATACTGGCCAACTTTAATGCTCGGTAGGTTTAGCGTTAAATTTTAATGCTGGAACTAAGGAGTTTGATTTCGGTTTGAAAGAGATAAAAAAATATGAATAATTATTTATATGCGCCAGGTTCTCTTTGAGAAGCTATTAATCGCTCATTCAATCAAATAATGTTGCAACATCTTCCAGGGTATATAAGAAGCTTGTGAAGTTGATAACGTAAAAGAGCGTGTGAAAATTAATATTGAAAATAGTACAGAGTACACAGAGAGGGACTAAAAATACAGACAGTTAAACAGGCTAAGAAAAGGCTCGCAGCGTTCGACGCACGATACACTTTAGTGATTTTAATAAAAAAATTCGTTTTCCTACCGCAATATGCCGCGGAGATTTGATCTAAATCAAAATGTAACACTCTTCGACAAAAAGAAGAATTTCCGGAATACCAAAGACAAGAACTATACGTCAAGAAGAGAAGCATTGTGTCCCAGTGGACCAAGCATTCCGAAATGAATGAATTATGTAGAATAGAAATGTCGAGAAGGAAGCATGTGTTGCAAACGTACGTCTGGAAGAATAGCATCATGTTTCAGCGAACCAAGAATTTCGAAATGTATAGTGTAACTGTATAGAGATCAAATGCATGGCACGTGTCTAAGAAAAGCATCATTGTGCTCGCAGAAAAGATAGAAAAGAACGAACAAATTATACACAGAAATGATTCACCTCTTGAAGAATAAACGTGTGTTATCAATCTCTTTTAACCCCAAGCAAAATCCTATTTTCATTAACCATCACGAAAAACCTAGGCACACGATGAACAATATTCTTTTTCTTCCAGGAAATTCGACAGAACAAACAATTTTACAGGTTGACAGACTGAGAAAGACAAAGATTATCATAACCATAAATCTTCCGACACCTCGTAGGTCCTAATCAAATTACATCTGCTTGATAAATTTCTGTGAAAATTGCTAAACTTAATAAATAGCTAAAAATCCTTGCAAGACACAGGTAACTGCATACAATGTTATACGCATAAAACGACAAAAATCGTCTACAATGAAAATGTTTCGAGCCAAATAAAATGTCTAGGTTTTAAAGTAAAAACAACACGGAGGACGACCATGCGGTCGTAAAAAGGGGGTTAGGGCGCCGATTTTAATCAGGATTTAAATGCACATGGTTCCACATCGGTTCTGTGTCGCGGAGGCGTCGCGTCTGTTCGCGAAAAATGATTCGGTTAACAGGTTAACAGCCGCACACCGTCGCGACACAAAGGAACGATACGTGCGAGCGCAACGATACGAAGAAGCGGTCGCGATATACGCGCGTCTAAATGGAGCACCGTCGAACCATAATCTACGCTCGTTCGAGAAATCAGCCGTGATTTAGTGCGCCACGTCGAACTACTTCGTATGGTCGATGCAAGTCGACTCCGTATGCGTTGCCCGGTGCTCCTAATATATTTTCCGTTGCATCGTAGAAAACCGTTCTGCAAAAGGGAGTTTCGCGTCTTGTTCGACTTCTAACATCCTGTTGAACGCGCTCATCTATCCGCGGATTTGCGAGATTTACTTCGGAGAACAGCGTCTTCCGTTATATCACAAGAGAGAAGGAGGGAGAGGAAGATAATTGGAACAGCTCCTTCGAAATTTATGGGATCGCTAAGCGCGTCCCTTTGCCACCCGTTCGGCGCAAATGTGGAGAAATCGTCGTCGTTTTCGAGCCACCGGAATTGTTTGACTGCCATCGATAATTGCTACTACTCGAAATTGTCTCCACTGTTTTATTAATTTTATCGAAAAATGTGTTATCTTGAGCAGCGAAATTGCTTTGGACGTTCTCTGGATAAGTTAGTGATTTAGACCAGTGATTTAGACTCGTATACATTGACGATCTATTCCCGGAACAATGTTTTTGCGATGCTAATAATCGAAGATTAAGGAAGGAATAACAATTCTAGTGCTATATCAGTTGACTGCGGATTTTATATATTTATGATAAAAATGGCTACGTTGGTTTCAGCTTAATAAGATAATTGAAACAAAATTTTCATTCGGCTCTAAAATTATGCAGCCTATATATATGTTTTAATTCTGTGCTACTTTTATGAGCATTGGCGTTCAACGTGTTACTCGATCGCCTCTCCTGTTTGAATAAAACTTTGTGGCATTTGTAGAGGTTCTTTTGACACTGATACCATTGATGGAAGCTTTGGATGTTGTTGTGTTGCTGTTTTACCGTGAGTATAAAATATATAGACAGGTTTACAGCCATAAAGATTTAACCATACATCTATTTTCTCGGGTAACGATATTTCGGCCATCCAATATTCGTTGAAGCTGTCCAGGACGACACTGTTGTTCACCATCGCGGTAAATAATTGATACTGACACACAGAATTATGGTTAATTATTTCTTAGAGATTGTATAGAACTCCATAAAAATGTTCTCGACTGCGATTCGTATCGCAGACAACAGGAAACTCGAAATTTGATCGGTTTAGCCTGTGATCGGCTTATTTATCGAGGATTGAATTCTCGAGCTTTTTGGGGCAACACGGCAAAATCAGCTGAGAGACTGCGTTAGCGTTTAGCGTTTCCGATAAATAGCAGACGGGGAGCGGATCGCGAACGAAGAGGCGCTCCATGGATTTCGGCACTCGAGTCGCAAATCCTGGAAAATCGTTCGAGTGCACACGGCATTAACAAATCCGGCGGGACACGGGAAAGCGATTCGGACGAAATGGTACAGATTCGATCGGACACCGGTCGGGGCACGAGAAGAAGAGAGCACAAAGAGAGAGAGAGAGAGAGAGAGAGAGAGAGAGAGAGAGAGAGAGAAAGGGATTCAAAGCCCGCAGTGACCTAGGACGCTACACGAATGGCGTATATCCGTCCCCGACGCCGACGAAGGTGTCGAAAAGACGTCACGCTAACGCTGCCGCTAACGTGGCGTCATCGGACGCTCCTGTTGCGGAAACGTGGCGACATTGTTCTCGAGTGGCGAAAATAAACGTGGTAAAATTGGACACGGTAATTGTTCCAACTGCGGTCGACCTGTGACCCGGTAAACCGCAATACATTCCCTATTCGGATAACCCATCCATGTATGAATGTCCTAATACAATTGTGCATGGTGCTTTTATAATATCAGATTTTCTACGAATCTACAAACCAATACAAGTGAGCTCCATTTAAATGAAGTTGTACAATCGAGAGAAGATCCTTCGAAAATTTCTGCAGCAGCTAATTCGATGTTTATTATGGATCCAACAATCGAAGGATAGATGGCTGATCAGAGGCATTACGGGACTCGGACGAGGGTATCGATGCGCAATCCTGGCCGCCGTTTTCTGACGGAAAGCGTCGAACGTGGACGTGGGAGAGCACTGCGGGCGTCGATTGCGGTGGCGGTTAGTATCGACGGACGCATTGTCGATGGAAAAAGACGAAGAAAGAGAGGAGAGAAGAAGGAGAGGGAGGGATAGAGAGAGAGAGGGAGAGATGGGACGAACAGGACGGTCCCTATCCAATTATCTGGAAGCTGAGTCGGTGCATCGCGCGTCACCCAGAGAGAGTACGCCGAGGATCGCAAGACGGAGCGTAGCGGTTTACCGCTGGCGGGCTCCTCTCGCTCTCCGCCTCCGCAGCTCCGGCTCCCATTCTCGTTCCAGTTCGAGTTTCGAACTACGGACTGACTCCTCGGCAAGCGTACATTGACCCCCTGCACCCTCGTCCTCACCCACCCCGGCGACATTCTCGTCCCTTTTCCCCCGACGCGATCCCAGTTTACCGTCCCATCGTCGTCATCCCTTCGACTCCGCTCGCCGGGCGAGCCAGCTAGTGCCTGCCTTTCGACGCCTGCCAGCGAAACAACGAGACTACCACCCACACATATATCCCTTCTATATCCTCCCTCCTTCTGCCATCCTTTCTCTGCACCCCCGCAAACGCCACAACCCCTAGCGGAGCACACCCCCGTCCCGCGAAGCCAAGCACGCACTACAAACAATACGCGTTAATAAATGCAACGACGGGATGGATACTACGATGGAAACCACTGAACTCTGCTTCCATGGATCACAGAGA
>JAQQRO010000171.1:0-10476 GCA_028454255.1 Halictus ligatus
GATTTAATCCCTAAATTCGTTTGGTCGAATTTGAAAAAAGTTATTTCTTTCTAAAGAGCGTACAAATACTTTGTACACCGACTGTAAGTATGTGTAGCATAAAAGACGCGCATTTTGACAAACTGGTAGTGGCTGGTAGTAAACTGTAGGCGATCCGTTTTCCATTACGCCGTCTCCACCCTTCTTTTAACAAGTTCACCATCCATTGTACTTTCACTCTCCATAGATCAATCTTACTTACACGGTGACGTAACTCTTAATGAATGCATTACGTCAGAGATTAATCCAAATGAAAATTAATTGACAGAACGTCTGAAAGGGCGTATCAAAACTTATTCATTCTCCGGTCGTAAACAACTGCATGAATTTTTTTATATGGTCATACCATAAATCGCGCAAACCGCATTTGTCTTTGTGCTCTTCTTCGTGACAACAAGATGCGAGTTTTCTAAACGAAAGAATGATAGCCGTGAAATAAATATGCTGTAAATTTTATTCCTTCATTGTACAAATACGAAAAGACTGCGGATTTAATTTGTGACAATAAAATGACTAAGAAATCAATTTTCATGTATATTTCTTGTAATCGACAATCTTCATTTTTGTTTAACGACGGACAAAACATTAAAAATAAAGTTACACGATGAATTACTTCGTACTGTATTATCCATTTTGACAATGTTCCCCGTAACGTTAAAATTTGTTTGTGGGAACACATTCACGAGATACAGTGTTTACTCTATATATGTCACAAATGCCTGGTCAATAAACGTCCCAGCCCTATCCCCACCGCCGCTGGGTATACCATGTGACGGGCAAACGAACCTAAGTCTCTGGAGCTTCGCTTTTCTACAAATACTATCTCCCAGACGACATATGTCAAGACCGATGTTTTGGACATATATCGAGTGAACACTGTAGTTCCACTATGTAAACATTTCGTTAGACGAGCACCTTTGTGCATTAATTTATAACCACGGTGGCTCTCTGGTGTGTTTGCTGCAAAATTGATTTGCAAGCCGGGCCGAAGAAGGGGTCCAATTAGATCGTTCGCATAGCAATCGATCAGTTTCACCGATCCTTATTGCGAGGTCGGAACTTTTCAGTGAGCCGGTGTCTCCGGCTCTGTGTCGGGTCCCGATACACTAACTATAACTGGGAATTGAATTAACGTTCGTTATCAGAATTTGTACGTATAAGCGCCTAAAGACAGAAACTAATACATTGCGTTGTTAGGAGCCAATTATCGAGTTGGGGGTGTCGTACGATAATACCCTTCGTACCGGCGAACTTCGTGGTAGCACAGGGGAGCATTGTGCAACCTATAACGCACCCTAACTTGTAAGTAGCTACCGTCGAAATTCCGGGGGATACAAAATTACAATTCCTCCTAGGTAGATAAGGTCTTCTCCCTCCTCTCTCCTCTCCTCTCTCTCTCTCCCTTCCCAGTCTTACATTTCTCCCTAAAATCGGATTCATTATTTAAATTAACTTCGATTTTTGCTCATTAGCAGAAAGAATGCATTGTCTAGAGTCAATTTGTTTCCCTACATGTGAATCCAATAGAGTGTTTACTCGATATTTGTCAGAAACACGGGTCTAGCCAGGGACATATATCGGCCAGGAGATACTATCCTTCGGATTCATTATTTAAATTAATTTAAATTTTTGCTCATTAGCGGAAAGAATGCATTGTCTAGAGTCAATTTGTTTCCCTACATGTGAATGCAATAGACAGTGTTTACTCGATACTTGTCAAAAACACGGGTCTAGCCAGGGACATATATCGGCTAGGAGATACTATTCTTCGCTGAACGTAGAAAAAGACAGCTAGAGGCCTCGGTTCATGACCCCTCACGAGGTACACTAATTGGCAGTGGGAATACAGTGTTTATTCGATATATGTCCAAAAGAAAGTCAGGGACATATATCGTCCAGGAGATATTATTCTTAGATCCACACCGAACGTAGAAAAGGACAAAGATAAATCATTTCTTGTTGCGCGAGCATTTTGCAATCCCCGGTTGCTAATCGGTAATCTTTTTTTTATTAAAGATTAAGCATCGGGAGTAAAATTTTCAATTTCATCGTTTTAGCCTACCAAAATTCAGTATTATCTTCATCATTTTTATTGTCAATTATAAATGAAAGGTATCAGGCTACTAAACAACTAAAAATGTTTTACGTGCTCAACTTTTAGCCGATGTTTGATTACAAATCAATAACAATTATTAAGTCCAACATATACATGATATCAATTACGTTTTATAGTAACGTTAACAATAAAAATATTGGATTTCAATTGACGGCTTTGTGATTACATTAAATATAAAAATCAATACCGGTCGATAATATTTCAACATTAATATAACAACACCGAGGCATGTTTGCATCAAAATTCATTGAAATGCATGGAAAAATATTATTGTCTGAAATTTTTCATCCGCGTTCCGTATAATAATGTCCATTTTCTTAATTGAAATTGTGTGCACAGTAAATTGCGTATTTCTCATTTTTTTTTCTTTTTTTGGAAACCTAATTGTACAATATTTGAACGTTTTATTAACAGTCCAGAGACGGAAAGTTCGCGCACGATTTTTACACAACAATAAGCCCATTCGTTTGCGAGTATTTACGGGAGGGTTGAATTTGTCGCGGCGCTGTCAAATGTCATTAACTACCAATTTTGAATAAAGCGAGTTAAATAGTTCACCGAGATTCCCTGAAAGCACCTTTCATACCGCGCACATTTCATTTACTGCAATTTACTACGAAATCCATATGAAAATAATTTTCAAACGTCGCTAAATGCAGTTTACGATAATATCCGCGCTCGACAAAAGTTATCAAACAGCATTAACGTCTTCTATATGGATTTGTTATTGCGACAGGATTTACGAGGGAAAATTTCCATATTTCGAAAGGGAATGAAAAAAGCAAGATAAAACAAAATATTTGTTATTAAAGCTTTTTTCCCCGGGCTCGAAAATTACTGTTGGAAAGGAAGTTCGAAAAGTAAAACTAATAACAAATTTCGATAAGTATAAAGAACACATAACTTTTTTATGATTCTTAAAAATCTACAGAATACGATCTGTCTAAAAAAAAAAAAAAATCAATGCATTTCTGTATCATTGCTTTCTGGAATCTTATACATTCTTCTGTTTTATTTTTTGCATAATTTCCCGTGTCGTTAAAAACAAGGAAAAATTTTCTAAATTTTGAACGACGCGCCCTGTGCAGTGAATCTGAATTTAAATAATGTTGAGGGGTGCATCACGATGTCCGTGGATATTACGCATTTCTGTAACGACCTCCTCTTGCCTGACACAGCGTGCTCATCAGCTGCCCTGACACTCTTTTCTCGCATAAAATCTGCCTTTATACACGTACAGGGTGGTCCACCGATTCCCAAAGACAACGTTTCTTTTCATAAAAGCTCCACCAGAACGCAGACCTTCTCGAACGAAACGTAAAAGCTCGAACTAAATTATTTCAAACACTAAAAGTCGCCACACTAATGTCTCGACCATACTAATTCGACGATAACTTCCATACATCTAATGATTTCTTTAGGAAACTTTCACCAGCATATTCGTGACGCTTTTCCGATTAAAACGAGCCCAAGCACGATGAATTTCGACCAAGTTTACTCGTTTAATTCACGATTAAGTGGAACCTCCCTAATCAGTTCGGATAGTCGAGGTTCCACTATATCGTGGATTATGCAAACAAATACGATCCAAACCGTATCGTGTTGGGTATCATTTTAACCGGAAAACTGTCACGCATGTGATACTAACACTCTCCCGAGGAAATAATTAAAAACAAAAAAGTTATAATGCAAAATCAGTAGAGACCCAATAGAATCCGATCGAAATTCAGTGTTTCCACGCGATTTAAGCAACATTTCGGTGCAGAATTTTTCAGGTATAACCTCGTGGCATTAGAGTAATAGTTTCTGGTTGAATTTAAGGTTATCAGCTCGGCCAGGGAACGCGTTAAACCGGATTAACGTTTCTGAATACCCAGGTCTGGGGCCAGCATCCAGCGAGAAGCTCTCCGTTCGTTCGTTCCCGCGCGCGTATCAGAATATTATTGACGGTGTTTTGCTTAAATTGTTTTCCAGGGGTGTGGGGTATGGGGTCTCGGCCGTTTACCGCCACATCATACACCCCTCGACTGTGATTCCGTTCGCCGGTTGATCCAATTAAGCTCTCGCAGCTAGTTGCCGCGGATGATGTTCTTATTAATGCTATAAAAGTGAAGTACGTGTAACGAGCCCGCTCGCACGAACTCTGCGAAATTAATATTACCGGCGACGGGCCGCGATAAATCAACTTTTACGACGGAACTCAAATAAACGTCCCGGCCGGACTTTTAATTTAAAGTTGCCGCGACTCTGTTCATGCACTCTCCTCTTATGGATTCTCCTTCTGCTACCTCGATCGGGATCTCCTTGAAATGATTGTTTCCTGTCTCAACAGTCACTGTCCAGTGACAGTGATTATTTCTGGTCATTTTATGCCACTTTTATTCGGCATATTTTTAAACTATTGATTCTTCAATTCTACACGACTATATCGGAAATGCGTCAGATGCAGTAAAATGCTGCGGACAACATTTTTCGTGACTAGGACAAATTGTTAACCACGGCGGAACCACGACTGTCCGAACAAATAACAATTTAGATGTCCTCGGCTGTTTTATTGTAAAATTTAGTAAATTTCTATTGATTTTAATCGAGGTTTTATCGCGTTGAGAAGACTTATTAAGGAAGATTTTGTTAGACAAAAATTGTGTCCTTCTGTTAGGAGGTTCGCTAGATAATAAAACGACGACGGCGTTCAGAGGTCTTTGCATTTGTATATTTCGCAGCCAAAACAGAGGTCAGCGGAAGAAGAATAAAGTCTAAATTTGATCCGAATGCATGCTTGATTAAATAACTCTGAACTCTGGGCTGTGGAACAGTGGGCGTGCCGAAAACTGTTTTCAGTAAATTTGATTAAAGCGTTGGTCACCGGTGCTCGACAGTAAAATTTCTGTTCCGGTCGTGTCAATTACCGGTAAGCAACAGTATGTTTCTGCAGCGTGGGTCCTGATAAAACAGTTGTAAAAAGCTATCATCACCATGTTCTGCATCATTCCAAAAATTCCTTTCTTAATATATTTATATTTTTGCACGATAAGAACTGCAAATTGAAACGCCTGTAAAAAAGTTAAACATTTTTTCTCGTTAATGAATCCACAGCAGAATCGAAGAACGAAGCTTCCTCTTTACAATGAGATCTTAAAAAATGTCGTCCGATTTTTTCCGGCTGTTTTATGCAACAATAACATTTTATGCAAAAATATAAATCCTATATTTTTGCACGATAAGAACTGCAAATTGAAACGCCTGTAAAAAAGTTAAACATTTTTTCTCGTTACTGAATCCACAGCAGAATCGAAGAACGAAGCGTCCTCTTTGCAACGAGACCTCGAAAAATGTCGTCCGATTTTTTCCGGCTGTTTTGTGCAACAATAACGAGGAAGAAGTTAAGTCTTACATGTTAAGTCTTCACAGTTCACCTATTGCCAAAGTCGTCGATACTCCTTTCGTTCAAAATTTGACAACTCTACCAAAAAAAAATCGTAGATCAATTGTTAAGGTCTCGTTGGAAAGAGGAAGTTTCGATCTTGAAATCCGCGGTGGATTCATTCGCGAGAAAAATTTTCCAAAGCTTCTACAGGCATTTCAATATGTAACATTTTCGCGTCTTCCTTTACCCCTGACAAGGTATTAAAAAATCCCCCTATCGTATCGCGCAAAAACAACCTAAGCAAAAATGAACGACGGAGTGCGAAAGTAGGTGCTTCGATCTTTCAAATGAGCCCACGTTTATCGCAGTGCTGTTTTTCCTAACAAAATGATCACGGTTTACATATCGACTTTTCGAGAATGGGAAATTCGGTGTCACTGTACGGACACACCCACGCGTGATAGACCGGAAGGAAATGAGAATGAAGAGATTTAATTAGACTGTTCGCGGTCGAATGACCGTGCCCGAAGGAAGGATGAAAGGTTAGGGTGGCTGTGAAACGATGCTCCTTCGTCACGCTCGATTCTACAAACGCAAAACACCGTCGTCGGTGCATCGACGATATCGCGAGGGGACGCGCAGAGGAGGCAACGGCTGTACATACGCATATACATGCATATATAACGCCGAATATTTCCTGGCTGGCGTAGTTCATTTTTCGCTCGTAGTTCGGTTTTCGTTCGACACACGCCTGTGCGAAAGTTCGTTTCGCAGCAGCCGTCGTACCCTCCACCCTCTCTCCCTCCAACCCCACTTCTGTGAAATACGTTGAAAATTTGTTTGTGCACACGCGTTTCCAGCCAATTGGACAGCCTGGATATGCCAACGAGATACGCTGTTACGTGGCCACGGACCCCGACTACCGCCGACAGAAAATGGAGTGCGACACGAGATTGGAATTTCAACGCGAGAAACGATCCGCCCGGTAACTTGAGAAACAATTACAACCAACGCCTGCCATTATTTCTCCCAAATTTCTTTGTCCAATTACGGAACAACGACATCTACACCGTGAATGTAGCATTTAATTTGACATATCTAAGCCCGATCCTCCGCGACGTGACATAGATCGTGTAGGGCTACCGTTCCCCTGCGACAGAAAAGGATAACTGTGCCCCCCCAGTGCACAGTGTCACGAATGACCATTTTAGGTGGAAAAAGTCATGTCAGGAAATTAGATATAACATTGTTACAGATATAACATGTATTCTTCTTTCGGAATGTTTACTTAGAATGATTATACCCATAATAATTCATTTGATAGCGATGTAAGTAATACGGCGAAATTTTATGTTTATACTTGTTCTAAAGACAATTATGTCAGAGAAATGTATATGGATTTTTCAGCTGTTATGCACGATATTGTATATTAACCCCTAGCACTCGAATGGCGACTGTAAGACGCCACTATAAATTGCTGTATCATTATTCAAAATATATTGAATTCGAGATAACGACCTATTGAAATAATATTGAAAATATATTCAATCGAGACAACGATGTCACTGTAGAATAATGAAATAATTAAGGAAGGAAAACACTTCGGTCACATAGGGAGTGTTTATTAACATAACGTCAATCGAGACAAGGATGTCACTGTATATCGTTGTCTCGATTGAGGTTATGTTTATAAACACTCCCAATGTGACCGAAGTGTTTTCCTTCCTCAATTATTTCATTATGTATTCCTAATTTTCCGTTACGGCAAAGACAAACTTCAACTGCGATAATATCCATCATCCCCTTTCCGCTTGTACCACCAGTTACCAACCACCCTGTGTATATATAATTCAAGATGTATCGTACGAGCAAATTGCACTATTTAAAATTTACTAAAGGGAAATATTCTAGGTCGGAAGACATGTTTCGTTTTGGGGTAAAAAGGGCTTCGAGTGCTAGGGGTTAACATAAATAAATATTTACGCTAATGTTCACAAAGTACGTTAACAAAGTCCTTTACAATAATTTTTAGAGGTTTCTCAAGTGCCAATTTTCTATGACGGTTAAGTTGACTTTAATACAGCGGAACTAGAAAGTCTCAAAAGATTCCATCTTGAAATTTTTATTGCATTAAGTTCAGACTATATAGAAGGGATTCTGACAAAAATCGGCTGCAAATGTCTGCTAACCAGCCTGGGGTTAAACATTCTGAAAATGATGTGTCACTATTCTTTCTTTATATAAGAAATTTATTTTATAATTTACTTGATATAAGGAAATTATATCTAATAAATCGCCGAAAGGGGAGATGCATGGCGAGACTGAACACACTCACTCGTACGAGCCGTTCGATGTAAAAATGTCGGGTTAAATGGTGAAGCTCCGGGCGAATTGTTTATAAATTAGATAAGAAATTTATTTTATAATTTACTTTATATAAGTAAATTATATCTAATAAATTGCTGAAAGGGGAGATGCATGGCGAGACTGAACACACTCGTAGGAGCCGTTCGATGTAAAAATGTCGGGTTAAATGGTGAAGCTCCGGGCGAATTGTTGGTAACGAAACAGGGGTTTTTGTGAAACGGCAGAATCGTGTACCGTGGAGTAAAAAGCAAGGTAAGGCCCGGCAATATAATGGAGCTCCGATATATCGCGAAACTTTCAATCAAACCGAGGCCGATGTCCGATCAACGACAGCTAAAAACCGGTGTCTCGTGCTGGATCGCTGGAAGGTAATCCACCGTCCCCAGGGGCGTTTATTATTGTTCTTTTTACGGTCTGATCCTGTATCGACGCGGCGCACAATGACGTTTTGCGTTTACTAGTCGAAATGGTACGGTTTTGTGTTCATTCGAACGCGATTTTTCCGCGCCGTTCCGCGGGATGCGCGCACACCACTCCCGCTCACCGATACACTAACTGTCGCCTCTAATAATGTATCGTCGAGTGTGCCGATTGTATTTAAAATCCCGGCTCCCTTGTCACTACCCTCGACACACTCTTTCATCGCCGTGCTGCTGCACTGCCGGTGCCTGCGTATATCGAACGGTATTGTAACCGACCGTGTGAATACGATTTTTTAATTTGCACCTCGATAATGCGTTTTCTTACCGGGGGACAATGCGATAAGTCTACCTTTGTCCGCCATTGCGTAAACAATGCACGGGTTTGTTCGAATACTACGCGCCTTTAATTATTTGTTCTCAAATGAACGCGTCGCCGATTATGTTATTCGATTCAGAATCGTTTTAGTTTGGGAGCACTTTTATTTAACAATTTTGTAAAACATAGTTTTCGAAGTGCTTTTATCGCCAATGTTGCTTCTAGCACGGCAGCTTGTTCGTCTAATTGATTCTCCAGGAACTGTGCACTCGAATTACGATTTTTGACGCCCGGGTCAAAATAGACCCAGTCATAGGATTGTCGCTGGGTCGTTCATTATTTTTCCCCTTTCAGTTGATGACAATGACGTTCTATAATATTTAACGAGACGCCGGTGTGCGACGTTAGGCGACTTTTGACACTCTGGGTCGAAGTAGACCCAGTCTCAGGATTGTC
The DNA here is from genome assembly GCA_028454255.1 of Halictus ligatus. Lineage (NCBI taxonomy): Eukaryota > Metazoa > Arthropoda > Insecta > Hymenoptera > Halictidae > Halictus > Halictus ligatus. The sequence goes on from JAQQRO010000171.1 coordinate 9,084, forward strand.
GCTGGGTCGTTCATTATTTTTCCCCTTCCAGTTGAAAACAATGATAAACGTTCTATAATATTTAACGAGACGCCGGTGTGCGACGTTAGGCGACTTTTGACACTCCAGCTCAAAGTAGACCCAGTCTCAGGATTGTCGCTGGGTCGTTCATTATTTTTCGATAACCTGATTCGTTTGAAAAAAAATAATGATAAACGTTCTAAATATTTAACGGGAAGCCAGTGTGCGACGTTATGCGACATTTGACACTCCGGGTCAAACTAGACCCAGTCTCAGGTCTGTCACGGAGTCATTCATTATTTTTCGATGGCCCGTTCCAGATGAAAACAACGATAAACGTTCTATAATATTTAACAAGACGCCAGTGTGCGACGTTAGGCAACTTTTGACACTCTGGGTCAAAGTAAACCCAGCCTCAGGATTGTCGCTGGGTCGTTCATTATTTTTCGATAACCCGATCTGTTTGAAAAAAAATAATGATAAACGTTCTAAATATTTAACGGGATGCCAGTGTGCGACATTAGGCGACATTTGACACTCCGGGTCAAACTAGACCCAGTCTCAGGTCTGTCACGGAGTCATTCATTATTTTTCGATGGCCCGTTCCAGTTGATAACAATGATAAACGTTCTATAATATTTAATAAGACGCCAGTGTGCGATGTTAGACGACATTTGACACTCCGGGTCAAAGTAGACCCAGTTTCAGGATTGTCGATGGGTCGTTTATGATTTTTCGGTAGCCGGTTCCAGTTGAAAACAATGATAAACGTTCTATAATATTTAACAAGACGCCAGTGTGCGACGTTAGGCGACATTTGACACCCCGGGTCAAAGTAGACCCAGTCTCAAAACTGTCGTCGAGTTTTTCATTATTTTTCGATGGCCCGTTCCAGTTGATAACAATGATAAACGTTCTATAATATTTAATAAGACGCCAGTGTGCGATGTTAGACGACATTTGACACTCCGGGTCAAAGTAGACCCAGTTTCAGGATTGTCGATGGGTCGTTTATGATTTTTCGGTAGCCGGTTCCAGTTGAAAACAATGATAAACGTTCTATAATATTTAACAAGACGCCAGTGTGCGATGTTAAACAACATTTGTCACCCCGGGTTAAAGTAGACCCATTCTCAGGATCGTCGCTGGGTCGTTTATGATTTTTCGATGGCCGGTTCCAGTCGAAAACAACGATAAACGTTCCATAATATAGAACAAGAAGCCTGTATGCGATGGTAGACGAAATCACGGTGCAATCACGGTGGTTGCATGTGTAACAAAGATGGGCGACACAAGCACGGAATTTATTTCACCCGTGTTAAGTCATTGAAAATTTGAAAGCGGCCCGAGTGGAAAGTGGCTAACGGGCTAACCGGCTCTCGGAGCTGTCATC
>JAQQRO010000172.1:0-10449 GCA_028454255.1 Halictus ligatus
CGCTTATTTATGGCTTTTCCGAGCTCTCATTCAACTGCCCCCCCCCCCCTCTCTCTCTCTCTCTTTCCTTCTCTTATTTACCTTTTTCACCCCCAGTTCTTTATTAACAATTTCGAATCATTCCGCGACCTCTTCGATTAGTCCAAACGAAGGTAATAATCTAAACTTGTAAAATGCCCGTCGCTACAGTTTTCTTTCGATACAAGTCGACCTTTTCGAGACAGCTATCGACGTATTTCGAAAAACGGTATATATTCGGCTTGACATTGTTCTTGAGGGGGCAGACAGTTTATGAGACCCCTACAGTGATTTCTATATCCAGGGTGGTTGGTAACTGGTGGCACAAGCGGAAAGGGGGTGATTCCACGCGAAAAAAGAAGTCGAAAATATAGAATAAAAATTTTTCGTTCGAAGCTCTGTTTTCGAGAAAATAAAATTTTGGCATTGACAGGGAATTTCGACTTTGTGTGATCATTTTGGAACATCTGTAGCTCGTTGCAACGTTGACGACGATTTTAATGAAATTCTCAGAATATATATATAATTTATACGGATCTACAAATCGTACTTTCTAGATTTTCTAAACTTTCTAAATACAACTTTTAGTATTTTCTATGCAATTACGACCAACTACAATTTTTTTTAAAAAAATGTTTTCACTTTGTTTTCATTTTCAATTGCGAAGCAATTGTGCTCTAACTTCTTAAAAACAAAAAATCCAATTCGTATGGTCCAATATTAACACAGTTATTTTTAACCCTTAGCACTCGAATGGCGACTGTAAGACGCCACTAAAAATTGCTGTTTGTATCGTTTTTTCCAAAATAGTTCATTTCCAATTGCGAAGCAATTGTGCTCTAACTTCTTAAAAAAAAAGAAGATCCAAGTCGTATGGTCCAATATTAACACTAAAAATTCTAAAATAGTTCATAGAAGTTTTCCCAACAACTTGCGAAAATGGTGGTACCTTGCGTTTATTTCTACTGAGTTTTCCTTCGTACGTATTTAGTCATTCATTAACGATGCTGGTCGTCTTATCGAACCCATAACTAACTTACATCAAAGAGTCAAAATAGATCAACGCACCACCGACCGATCAACTACAAAAATATCGTACCCGTAGAATTAACCCTTTGCACTCGAATGGCGACTGTAAGGCGCCACTAAAAATTCCTGTTTGTATCGTTTCTTGTAAAATAGTTCATAGAAGTTTTCCCAACAACTTGCGAAAATGGTGGTACCTTGAGTTTGTTTCGACCGAGTTTTCCTTCGTACGTATTTAGTCATTCATTAACGATGCTGATCGTCTTATCGGACCCATAACTAGCTTACATCAAAGAGTCAAAATAGATCAACGCACCACCGACCGATCAACTACAAAAATATCGTACCCGTAGAATTAACCCTTTGCACTCGAATGGCGACTGTAAGGCGCCACTAAAAATTGCTGTTTGTATCGTTTCTTCTAAAATAGTTCATAGAAGTTGTCCCAACAACTTGCGAAAATGGTGGTACCTTGAGTTTATTTCTACTGAGTTTTCCTTCGTACGTGTTTAGTCATTCGTTAACGATGCTGGTCGTCTTATCGAACCCATAACTAGCTTACATCAAAGAGTCAAAATAGATCAACGCACCACCGAACGATCAACTACAAAAATATCGTACCCGTAGAATTAACCCTTTGCACTCGAATGGCGACTGTAAGGCGCCACCAAAAATAGCTGTATCATTATTCAAAAGATTCTTCACATTATTAAATTTGTTCGTATCTAATAAATTACTAAGCGGTTCAGTATCGTACGAGTAAATTGCCATCATTTTCATATGTATAACATGAAAAAAAATATCCGTACAATGGAAATATTCTAGATCGGAAGAAATGTTTCGTTTTTCAGTTAAAAAACAGCTTCGAGTGCAAGGGGTTGAAATCGTCCGAATAGTATTGATAGTCGCTGTATATCGAGAATTTGTTGCAAGAGGACTCTCGTTCTGACCTTGGGACCCGGTGTCGAGTTTTGACCGAAGAACAGGCGATTTTCCTAAAAACTGAATAAAAACGTCGTCTTATATCGAAAAAGACCGGTAAGTTATTTGTGACAGTGGACGCGACTTCTGACCCAGCGTTTCGGAAAAAAGCATGGATCGGTGGAAAGATCAATCTCGGCTATTGGGATATGGGGTTTATTATAATAAACACTCAGTTGATTTAATAAGAAAACTGATTTATTTAAAGAGATTCGGAAGGACTCCTTTAGCTCCTGACACCTCGATACTCTGGACGAGATTAACTAAAAATGTGCAACGGAAAACCGTTGCTTAGGTTTGAAGCCAGGAACGAAAGAAAAAGGCCTGGGCCTGAAAAGTGTTTATGACACCCCCCGACCCTTAAGAGTCGGGGTACTGCCGGAGACCCATTGCTAAGAGTAATATTCAGCCTCCGCGTTCCTGGCACTCTAAAGTGATTCTCAACACAAAGATCATTTTTTTGCTTATATGTACAATTAGATATGAAAAATCCAACATCGGCCGATCGATCGGCAGTCGTTCGAGGAATGCGGGGACACGGAGGGGCGGAATTTTATCGTCGGTTTGGCGGCCGGCTGGATGCCACGTGTAATTAACCGTTATAGATCGAGGGCCGCGGGGGTGCGCGCGTGCTGCGTTTGCACGCGATCTAATCGGATCAGATTGCGTCCGGCAAAGGCGCAACGACCCTCTGTCACACGGGGCTATCGGTCGTCGGCCGTGACCGTTCCCCGTTCACACATGCGCCCGATTTTCGTGAACGGAGAACCGAAACGGACCGAAAACTCTGCCGCGTCCGAGCGACGACCATGATCTAGCCGCTCGCGTACCATTTTATCGAGGCCCCACCACCCCCCTCCACCCCCGTGACACACATTCGGCCGCCGACTGTCGCGTGTCGAGCCTGCCACTAAGAAAAACCGTTCTCCGCCAGTCGAACCGTAACCTAACGCTGCGACGGAATCAGGCGTGTCGCTCGGAATTTTTAGAAAACGCTCGCTCGACCATGCCAACTCGTATACTCGTCTCGTAAACCTATTTCGCCGTTCGAAACCTCGCGCATAGGTTGCCTGTGTACTGTACTCGAGGGGTTCTGCTGCCTTTTCGACCCTGCGTTTACGCTGATTCGCCGATTAGGGCGGTTTTATTAGCCCGTTTGTTCCTGAGTCTTGGAAGAATCGAGGGGAGAGAGTTATCCCCTCTCTCTCTCTCGCGCGCGCGCGTACCGGATCAGTCACGTGACGTTGTGACCAATGCGCGACAGAGATGGACCGCGTCACGTGACCGGGCCGTGGTGGAAGGGTGGGGGGATAACGCGGTGGAAGGTGTATGTACATACGTGTCTAGATGGAAAAGATCAATCTGTCACTCCTGCTTGGTTAATTAAAACCGTGATAGATAGTTCTTGCTGAGGGTGAGGTGTTTTGAGTAGTAGAGAATTTGGACAACCTGTTGATAACAATAACTCGTAGTTTAATTATTACGACTGTACAAAGATGTAACTTAAACAAGGACTAGCTGAAGACTGGTCGAATGCAATGTCACTCCTGCTTGGTTAATTAAAACCGTGATAGGTAGAGTTCTTGCTGAGAGTCAGGTGTTTTGAGTAGTAGAGAATTTGGACAGTTTGTTGATAACAATAACTCGTAGTTTAATTATTACGACTGTACGAAGATGTAACTTAAACGAGGACTAGCTGAAGACACTGGTCGAATACAAGCTGAAGACTGCCGACTCGCACGCAGAGATGGGTTTTTAACCCTTTAAAACCCTCGCGAACTTGGCGGTGGAGGTGGTAAATAGCAGTGGGAGAAATTCGGGGTGAGTGTTCCAAGATTGTCCAGACGCTGTCTTAAATTATTATGTCTTCGTGCCGGAAACTCGCAGAGAAAATGGGACCAGTCCCATCGCTTGGGTCTCACGCGTCTTCGACTCTTAGGCTAATTTATTGCCTCTAGTAAGGGTTGTTGAAGTGATCGAGACTCGGAGTCAAATTCGAGAGGCACTCTCGTAGGGGAAGAGTCTTAAGATGGATCCCTGGGGACACTAGGACCCTGGCTTAGGCGCTGGGATCAGAGCAGCCAGATTGGGACTTGTACCCCCACTCTGTCTTCCCCTCCTATCGCGCTATTCCCCCACGCGTTGGTCACAATGTCACGTGACTAATCCGGTACTGGCAGAGAGGGGGTAACCTTTTCCTCTCAATTCATGCTTCCTCCCCTCCAGCGGGCCTAGAACGAAACGCTCCCTTTCCCTTTCCTTCCCTCTGACACAGCTTCAGCCGCCGCTGAAGCACAAAGATTAACAAAAATTGTTGTAATTGCTGTATATAAAATTGTTGTAATTGCTGTATTGTAAGGATGGCCAAAGGAAAAAAGGGGATTACACTCAGAATACTTAAAGTCTGTTTATTTGCGGAGTCCTAGAGGTTGCCCTCGTGCGCGCTACGACAACTACAACGACAATTACAGCTTAACAACGACAACGACAACTACTTAACAACTTAATAACTGCTCTCTTTGCATCGCTCTACCTTTTTAAAGGTTTCCGCTTGGTAGGCGGTTACCTCTCGATGACCAATCGCAATAGCTAAATATTAATACACGCCCTCGAAGAGGCGACGGGGTGAGGAAAACTTAAAGGTCCGCATTTGGTCCGCAGATGTCTTACGTTACGTCAACGACTATTGAGACCTTTAGCTAAAAAAGGAAGTCTCTAATAAATCACCATAAAACAAGAAGTTCCGCTAAATCTCAAAAATAGCCTGAAGTCACGTCCGCACCGTAATCATAAACTGCGCCCTTGGTTTATGGTACCCTGCCGCGGCCCGCATGGGCCTCGATCGCCGAAATCCTTACAGTATATAAAATTGTTGCAATTGTTGTACATCTCTTGTTTTAAGTAAGTTATTAATTGTCGTGTAAATATAGAAGTGCAGCGTGATTTCTCCGCTTGGAAGTAGCCCTGTAGTCGTGGGACCATTTTCGGCGTGGTGATTCAGCATCGTCGAGGCAGAGGAGCGACCAAGGAAAAAACTCCGTGAAATTATTCACCGCGGCATGATGATCGCGTCTCGAAATGACACTGTGACCCACTGTGGCGCCTTGTCGTCCAATCTGCGACGTATCGAGGGCGTCGGGAACAAACGTCACCCATGGGTCGCGTTCCCCAGCAAGACGACGGCGCCGCGCCGTATAAACGATTAGAAGTCGACTTTCTTCGTGCGCAACTTTTGCCCTCCTCCCCCGGCGAACTATGTGCTTATCGCGCGCAGCGAATTACGAAGAGGAGAAGGCGGAGGGAGCATAAACGAGGGATGGTTGCTGCCTTGTCCCCCACAACGTGCCCGAGGACGCCCGAAGGAACGGGAAAAACCGGATCCATTTTGTATTGGAGCGACGACGCTGATCGAAAAACCTCGTTCGACGGTTATGACGGTTTTTCTACGGGGTGGCCGAGGAGAAGCAAGCTCGAGGCACGAGGACGGGGATGATCCGAAAGGGGGTGAACTATTTCGACAATATCAACGGGTCATCTTAATTGGTAGCTCTCCATCTTTTATTTATTGTCAGTTCCGTGCATTCTTAACCTCTTGCCCTGCAACATCGAGTCGCGTTTGCGACCCTTATCACTCGAGCGACGACTCTAAGCCGCCACTAAAAATTGCTACGCTATTATCGAAAACAATGTTTACACTAGATATAGTGTGACACCGATAGTGTCCAAGAAACTCATAAAAACTTCAGTGTTGTAAGCACGAGTCACAGAAATAAATTATCCACGATGGAAATTTTCTAGGTCAGAAGAAATGCCTTGGTCGTGAATTTTACGTTTGTGTCGTTTTAATTTTCTTCAAAACCGAAGTAAAATTCTAGTTTTTAGCGGCTAGCTGGGAGCCGGAAGAGAAATCTTCGGCGCACAGAAAATCTGAAACGTTTTCCTATGGAGTTTGAAAAATTACACTCGCGTTTGCTTAGTTTTAACAAAATTTTAATCTTAAAAATTAAACATTACAATTTTCAATTTAATCTCAAAATCTTTACAATGTTCTCCCAGGTTCAACAAATTTTTGCGCGCCCTACGATTTTTTTACAAGCTCCGGAGCCTCGGTGAATATTGAACAAAATGGTCCTGTTCGAATTTGGAAATGTGTTGCGCAACGGCGTTAAATTTCGTTAAAATCTTTTCACATCCTGATTAGTCCGATAACCCAGATCCTTCAAGTTTGTTCATTTACAGCTGTTGGAGATCAATTTTCCCCCTTTCGTACGAAATTATCGAGCTAAAACTCGTTTTGTGTTTTTTTCTTAATTCTGCTGCTCTAAGGAAGCGACTATGTGCACTCGAGGTCAGCAAGAATGTTGTCCCAGCAATTTTTGTAGCAACCGCAAATAACTTTCATTTACTTCGCCGACTTCCATGTTTCCCGGCTGCCTCAACTTCTTCTCGTTCCGTACCCAATCACTCCGGATACGTTGCTACAAGCAACCGAGCGAACGTCCGTCTACTCGCGTGAACGGATGTTCAAAGAGAGCCTCCCACCCCACTCCCGGGGGCGGGGGGAGGGGTTATTTCGCAGAATGTTAAGCTGATTTGTCGATGCCGCGAGCGCGGTTTTTTTTTTACCTTTTAAGTCACAGCGACGCGCGGCGAAATTTCATGAATAGTCTATGTATAATCCGCCGATCGTATTCACCGGATTTTCGTTACGCGCTTTGATCTCGGCGAACCGGGGGCTTTTTGATTTCCGTACGACGCATTTGATTCGAATATCATTTAATTTTCAACATCGTGCTCGATACACCGTTCAGCCGTTCCTGGCGTGTCTTTCGCGATAAACGCTGCGGTGACTTTTTGAAGGGATAAAAACTTTTTCAAAATAGAACCGTTCGATTACGGATCGTACTCTTCTTTCGACGGATAGAAAGATTCGTTTGCCAAAGGACGCACGGCGAACGGAATTTTCCACGAAATCTCAATCTGTCGGAATGGAGAAGAAATGAGTTCAGATGCATGGTTCAGATGCGCGATCAGTGAAAAGTAATTTGAAGTATTTAGAAAACAAAAGAAAATTGTACATTTCTGGCTCAGATGGAAAATTAGTGAAAAGTGATTTGAAGAGTTTCATCTTATTGAAAAGTTATTTCATCCAATGTTAATGTTGCGCTAGCAACCGCGATTCTGCATTTCTTAAAATAATCGCCATTTTGTTCCTTTTCTTTCTCCTTGAGAGATGGCGTTGATCTAATAATAAGTTGTAACTTTGGCAGTATGCGGGCATGTATTCCTTTTCTCTTACCATTCGTATCCTGTTGCCAGAACAGTGACGTATTGTTTTACTCTCCCTTTCCTTCTTTTACTTTAATAAACTTTTAGTTTGACGTTCAACACTGTAATTTACTTAACAAAACCCAACAAATGGTTATGGGCCCAGCAGTTAACCCTTACCACTCGAATGGCGACTACAAGGCGCCTTTAGAAATTGCGGTATCGTTACTCAAAAAAATTTTGTATATTATTAAACTTGCTTGTACTTAATCAATTACTAAATACTTCATCATTTTTGTATGTATAACATGAAAAAATATATATATAGAAGGGAAATATTATCGGAAGAAATGTTTCGTTTTGGAGTCAAAGTAGCTTCGATTGCAAACGGCTAAAATAGTCGTGTTTCAAGGGGTGCCCCTTGAGGAACGTGTTGACGTTAATGGTAGTCGCTGTACGCGGAGCTATGATACAATTTTATCTGGTTCAGATGCACGATCAGTGAAAAGTAATTTTAAGTATTTAGAAAACAAAAGAAAATTGTACATTTCTGGCTCAGATGGAAAATTAGTGAAAAGTGATTTGAAGAATTTCATCTTACTGAAAAGATTTAAGTTATTTCATCGAATGTTAATCCTTACTTTTTATTATTAATGTTAATCCTTAAAAATTGCGGTATCGTTACTCAAAATATTTTGTACATTATTAAATTTGTTTGTACTTAATCAATCACTAAATACTTCAGCATTGTACGAGTAAATTGCACCATTTTTGTATGTATAACATGAAGAAATATATATATAGAAGGGAAATATTGTCGGAAGAAATGTTTCGTTTTGGAGTCAAAGTAGCTTCGATTGCAAACGGTTAAAATAGTCGCGTTTCAAGGGTTGCCCCTTGAGGAACGTGTTGACGTTAATGGTAGTCGCAGTACGCGGAGCTATGATACAATTTTATAGTATTGTGGCATTGCAAATAGCGGCTGTTGGTTCGGAGAGTTTCCTGTTGGACAAGTAAACCCGCACGGTGAACGTTACGTCGGTTATTACACGGGTGTCCCCATCGTTCCATGGCTTTGCTACTGCAATTAACGGGATTACTTCGTTAAGTTACTACAGTCTTCCGCAGGAGATGTAGGTCAATTTTCAGGTTTCGCTCGCGCGGACCGTGCCGTCGGTGGTTTTTGATTAAAATTGACGTTCCGGGAGCGAGCGTAACCGATGAAACGCGGATAAATCGTGTAACGCCGACGCGAGAAATGTAATTCTGGTTATGCGATCGATTTTCAAGTTCAGTGGAATGCGTAATCTTCGATAAATTGCTTTCGCTCTTCCGCGCACTCGCGTCCAATGAAACGCGTTCGAAAATCAGAATTACCACTCTCCAATCTTTCGTTCTTTTCCATTATCCTGGCGAAAGAATCTCTCGAAATTTTACAGTAACAATAACTTTATATATTATGCTGTGTAAAACAGAATTCTCGAATTCTCGTCCGTTATTTTCACTCCATTAAAAATACCACTTTTGGTACTCGAGGTCACCTGAAGGGCATGACTGAAAAATATTCTAATATATTTCTTCAGCTGCTACGAGATGGAATAAAAATATGTCAGCTTTCCTGATCAGAAGTAACGATGACCTTGAAGAAAGCTGTGAAAAAGCAACCGGACAAAAAATATGTTTTCTTCTGCGGTGTTCCTCCTTCGATACCATTTTGTGCCATTAAAATTGAAGGAGATACTTGGGTGGCCCCGTTTAGCTGAGACTAAAAGTATCTTTGCAGGATTTTTATTGTAATCCGTTCGAAAATCATTTGTTCGGGAATTTCTCTCGTTGCAATTTCATCAATTGCGAACACGGTCGACCTGTTTCGCGGCCCCGTAGTTAAATGTTTCGATCGAACCGAATTCGACATGGCGCTGCAGCCAAAAATTTCATTCGGCCATATCAACTTATTCCGCGGCCCTCGTTTTCGTCTGTATTATATCAACCACGGGTAGACACTCTACATCGGTTTTGAATTACGCGGGAATTACGTGGTGTTACGTCGCGTTCGATGATTTCGCGATAAAACGCTATCGATTTTCTGCTCCCGTTTCCAGGTGCACGCTCATGCGAGCGGAGATTGAGTTATTGCCGCGATTTCGAAACGAGCGATGTACACATGTACGTGTACATCGACTGTAGAAATGCGATTTCCGGGTAAAATCAGCCTTTCGCGAAAAAATTATAGAACCTAATAAATCCGCACTTTCTCGATAAAAACAACGAGCGCGTTACTTAATAAATCTTTCCGCAATTTTTATAAGCGGAAATTCGTTCATCGTTTGACAGTCTCCCTCACAAAACTGTGCGTTTACGTATACTTCCAAAATTTAAGGAAATCCGTTTCGAGACAGCGTAGTGTTCTACCTCGGTTCGGATAATCGAGGTGCCACTAAATCCTGTTTTACGAGGGTAAATGGAGTCCAAATTGTACAGTGTATGGGCTCGTTTTAATCAGAAGAACGCCACAAGTGTCCCAGTGAAAGTTTCATAAATAAATAACTAAGCACAACGTACGCACAATAAGTATTATAAAATAAAGAGGTGGAGAGAATTTTACGATGCGTCGCGATGAGCGTCTAATTAAAAGAGTGGCGAAGCGCAAACAACTGGAAGAATCGTCGCGATACTCGCTAAACCGCAAACACGAAAGACCATGGTCGCAAACCGCAAATGGCGTCTCGCGTTCTTCGCCACAGTCTTCTCGTCCACTTCACGACGTTTTAACGGTGGGGGGTGGCGAAGTTGGTCGCTTCAGTAATGCTTCGAGTTTATTTATAAAGGCGAAAACTTTCTCTGCGCGGAGAGCCCCGCGCGTAAAGCGCGAACGAACGTCGAATAAAAAGCGTAATCGACTTTACTGCGCCGGCTGGAGCGTCACTATCGGCCGCCATTAAAAACCATTTCCCGGCGAACGCATTCTAACTGGCTCTGTCCGGAGTTTTTACGTCCGCGGAGGGCTGCTCTCTGTGTCGGAGAGCCAAGAAAATTTCGCTCTTTCGAGTCCCTCGGACTTTTGGGACAGAATACTCGGGGAACGCTTCCGAGGGGAATTACTCTTCCGCTCCGCGCCGCGTGTTTATACAGCTGTCGGGCGAAATTTCAAAGATA
>JAQQRO010000173.1:0-10436 GCA_028454255.1 Halictus ligatus
ATTCTCGAGGAATCTTTTGGTCCACGAACGAAATTTTTTCCTGGATTCAGTTCCCACAAAATTCTGCACAAGAATGGTAATTTTCGAAATGGCTCCGTCGTCCGGTTATCAAAATCGAATTTTGCGCGGCTTACGGGAACAGCGCACGGTGCGCATCTAGGAAACCCGGTCGCGAGTGGGTTTCGCGGCCGAGTGCTCGGACACTTAACAGGGACGATGGTGGGCCGATACTTTTACGCGTACGCGATCGCATATTTCATGTCAGTTCGACTCGACCTTTTTCTCTCATGTTTTTTTCCTTCTCCTTCCTTTTTATTTTCAATCCCCGGTCTCCGTCCGTTTTTCTCTCTGCTGTCGTCCCTCTCGGAAAGAGCTTCCATATCGAATCTCCGCGAGCGAGAGAGCGGGTTCAACGGTTGTCCCCGGGAATATACGCAGTTGTAATTGCACCGTTCGCATTCGTTCGCATTCGTTCGGTCCTCGATGCCCACTGCTTATCTCGCCTTGGGAGGACAGGCTCGGTGCGCGGCGCGCAGTCCCCGTTTCGATCCGACGAGCCACGTCAGATTGACCGCGTGTGAGAACACGATATCGCACGAATGAGTTATGATCCTTATTCGTGGTTTTGCATACCGATTCATTATGCGCCGGTCGGGCTCAAAATTGGAACGCGACGCAGACGCTGCGCCGCGCTGCGCAACCGATCACGCCCGATCCGCGCTCGAGCGCTCCCGCGGCCCAGAACCGACGACGATAAATCAGAGACTATCCCCCTAACTGCGTCGCTCGATTCTTTATTTCATCCGTGGAACACGTCAACCGCGGCTTCGAGCTGCTGCGTGGGCGGCTGAAGAACGGGGGTTGAACGAGAGCCGATCGATCGATCGATTGCGATCCTATTAATAGGATTTTTAGCAATTTCATCAAGAAGATCCTTGGAAATTTTATGTTACAATCTTCGACGCCTTGGAATGGCGGATTTGCTGGTTTACAATTAGAATTGCTGTTGAAAAATCCTGTAAATAGTAAGCCGAGGGATTTTAACTTTAGATCACTTTGTAAAAATAACGCGAATGTGCTGACCAAATTAGCCATTTTTTTTTAAATAACTAGACTGTGGATTTTTAGGGAAAATAATAAATGTTTGTATCAATTGCAAGACACAGGAGCGAAATGAAAATTTCCTTCTTCTTTGAATTATATTATTATAAACTAAATACGCTGGTGCCCTTGAATCTTCTTAGTATGTCCACCGCTTTGACACGTTGACTGCCATGTCACTCATGTCACCCTAAAATGAATTTTTACGTTAATATATTCACAGTACCTAATTTAATTAGGAACCGTAAAATGTACGAAAGTCGGAGGACTACTCAGTATCCTACATTTCATTATTTTCAATTTTTATCTCATTAAATAACTGACTTTGATTTTATGGAATGTCCAGGTTTTAAAATGAATTTTTAATATACCCATCGTACCAAATTTGATTAGGATCTGTAAAATGCAGGAAAGTTGGAGGGCTACTCAATATCATACATTTAATTCTTTTATCTCGTTAAATAACTTACTTTCATGAAATTTTCGAGGTTTCTATTAATAACTCCATTAATAACATATACCCAGAGAAATAAATCCTTATAGATGCATCTTCATAATCTACGTTAGCCTATCTACGCGAACCAAGCGTTAAAAACGATGGAATAATTGCCGGCCGGCGATCAACACTATTTTCACCGGGGTTTTAGGCATGGAGGATTACGTAAATCATTTTCCCGACTGCCGATCCATCAAGCACCGATGGCGTCGCCTCGGAATCGAGGACGACAGTCATCAAAAGAATAACGGAGCTTTCTCGGGCATCCTTCGCGATCGTCGTCGGTGCGAGGTTATTATCGCGACAGTGCCTACGGAATCAGTCGGTGAAGGCCGTGCGCACAGATGTTCTAAATCGCGCGCAAACAAATCACTTTGGTACCATCGACTCGCGCGCAAATACAGTTGTGCAATGACTCGGAGTGACTGTTAGGTAATTCGATTTATGTAACGGTGCCGGCCGGCGTTGCTATTGTTGACGCGGGTCGTTCGTTCCTGTGGATTCTCGAACCGGGACCGTACCTGTCTCAGGTGGGACGATTACCTCGGGTTCACCTGTTCACGATAAAGCACGGTTAAATTTGCAACAGAAAACTGGCAGTCGAACTCTCTTGGCATTTCCTCTATCGCCGAGAACTGTTCGAAATTTTCCACGACTGAATTCTCGAGAAATCGTCGACACTTCAATTACAATCTCTCATTATAATAATTATCTCGTCATTGTAATCTCTCGCTGTAATCTTCCACGTTTCCACGTTTAACAATTTCCTAAGCTTCCACGTTTACCAATTAGCACTCGTCGTTGCCTATATAATACCGACAGATGCTACTGAATCGTTAAAAATTCGCCGAAAAGCTACTGAAACGTTGACAAATTTTTTTCCTGACTAAATCTACCGTGGATTGGAAGATTAAAGCCTCGCCTTTACAACAAAACAAAAAAACTCGACGTACGATATTTTCTAGGTTTTTTTATCGAGGTCTAAATAACAAGTGTACAAAAACTTGAACACTAGGCACGACTGAACTTGTCCCCCATTTTTGACCCACGAAACAGTGAGAAAAAATCGTACGTCAATTTTTAATACGTCGTTGGAAAGAGCAGATTTCATTCTTGACACCTGTGGAGGTTTCGTTCAGGAGTAAAATTTTTTAACGTTTTCACAGTGGTTTGAATTTGTGGCATTTTCGAGGAAAAATGAATCTTCGGTTTTCCAGTTACCAAGCATTGTGCAAAGTTTGATGTTCGAGTAATTTTTGAATCCACTGTGCACAAGTGTGTCAAGTTCGTTAATGCCTTTTTCACTCGTGAAAGAAGTATGAATACTCCGGTTTTCATCCTGAATATGAATTGTGGGTGATTCGTGCTCGATGTACGTCTCGGGGAAGCGTGAATTCGCGTTTAATTTCGCGATCGAGGAGAGGCAGGCGAATGATTCTCGGGTAAAAAGGACTTAGGGGAACGAAGGGAGGAGTAGGACGGGTAAACGGATGAACGGATTGTCCGCGATAAGAAGAGACGACAGGTAATTCGGTCGATGGAAACGAGACAGCTGGCCGACGAGCACACCCACCGATCGTCTTAATCCTTCCCTGACACTTTGGCCGTGCCGGTTTTATCGATCCCCGCGACCGATAACACCTGGACCGGTGGGATCCACCGGCTTTCCAACCGCGGCTAATTGCTCGGATCTCGTTGGAAAATTGCTCCAATTTCCTCCGTCCTGCGACGCGTAAAACGCGAGTTAATCCGCGACGGTTGTAGATCAGAATCGGCGACACGTTTTAGTGTCTTCTGATGCTCCTGTTTCAGGCGCATCAGCTCGCCCGTCGCATTTTCTCGATTCAGCTCGCAATACAGGCCCTCGACCAGATAATGCGTCAACCAGGCTGCGATAACTTGTTCTTTGTTTTATAGGTATAATTATGGCCTCGTAGGCTGGTTTTGTCAGGAATTACTTTGTGCTCGAGCTAATTATGTCTACGCGTCGACGAACCGTGGACACCTTCGCCGGGATTGTAATTGCGGTTAATCCGCTTCTGCTTAGTATCGTTATCCGCGTGATGCTTCATTCAAATTCTGATCTTTCGAACCGTGAAATTTGTAGCGTGTTGGTTGAAAATGTTTAGTGTTTGTTCGAGGTAAATGGGGATGCGATTTCAAGTACGTGGACTGGCCAAGGTTTGATATTCATATTGAAAATGTTTCGAATAGATTTAAAGTAAAAATTACAAAATGATAAAAGGAAACGTTTAAAATTTTGGGGAGCTTTGCAAGAAGTGTGATGACAAATTCAGAAAATTTCACGTTACAAATGAGGAAAGAATATTTGAGAAATGTTTAGTCCCCAAATCGAATCGTTAGGATCGGAACAACCAACATAAGTGCGTCCAGCTGTGCATTCCACGTTCCGTTCTCAAACAACAAAATTACAAGCAAAGTATACTACCTTCTGCGCTTCGTGCAACTTGCGAAAAAGAACCATATTGAACAAAGGGATGCGGGTGTGCATAACAAACCCCGAACCAATCGTCGATTCCGATACGTTCAAGGATAATCCGCAGGCGCTCGTTTCTATAAAAGAATCATCACCCGCATGAAAAACGGAGAAAAGTCGACCGATGATGACTGTACAAAATTACAGCTCGGCTCGGCGACGCTGTTTCAACAGCTCACTCAGTTTGAGTTTTTATCACTGGAATCCTGAACGATGGTCTACACCAGACTGCCACGAATAGTATACAGCCCTGGTTACAAAAATTGTTATCAAAATATAACGGAATAGGTTTCCATAGGTTACGAAACTTCATCAAATGTGTGACCATGCGTTGCATGATGTTAGGGGTGTTAATGCAATCTATCGATGATTCAGACTTGCTAATATTTTCTATAGCTACATTCAATTCTAATCTAAATTCTATCTTTTATATTATATTATATATATATTCTCATTCTATCTTCTATATTATTCTATATTATATTACATATATATTCTCATTCTATCTTCTATATTATTCTATATTATATATATATTCTAATTCTATCTTCTATATTATTCTATATTACATTATATATATTCTAATTCTATCTTCTATATTATATTATATTCTTCTATATTCAAAGAATTCTATCTTCTTTCTTATATTATACATATAGGCGCGCAGTAGATTGAATCTTCCTCTTCCGAACGAGCCCTTCCCCAGCGAAAAATATTCTCACGTAAGGACGAAAAGTTATGGCATGTGAAACCATTTTTCGCCTATTTCTGTCGGTAACGTGGCCACTCTACCTTACTGGGAATCTACGAGAGTCTTGGCTCCTAAGGGCACCAGCATTTAGCATAACACATTAACTCCCATGCCAGTCACACTGTCAGTTCTGACTGACTGATTCTGCAGATCTCAATAAAATTCGGTTATACGGACATATCAAAATAAAAGTCAATGTATAAACCTAGTCAAAAATCACTGAGATCTTTCGAATTCAAAACCGGCAAAACAGCATCCCCTACAACACAGTGAAAAATCTCTAGTTCCGCTTCCATCAATTAAATTGCTCCGATTTCGGAAGAGTCTCTAAAACAATTCAAAGAAATGTTCGTTAGGCTCCTGTGTCTTGCAAACATTTTTTCTCTTGCCTGAAGATCCGCAGTCTACACGTCACGAGCGATCCACCGGACGCACCTGAAACTATCAGTTCATGATCTGTCCTTCCCACCCTCCCGGGTTCTTACCTCCCCAACGACTGACGCTCTCAGCCCTTCTTCAGAGCGCCGCTTAGCGTCATCCCCGGAACAGTAGTTCGAGAAGAACGATCGCGGGACTCGTCCGGGCCGGGCCGGGCCGGGCCGGTGGTAGGGGTATAATACTCGCGCGACTGGCTGAAAGCGTGCGTACTCGCGGGTTTCGCAGCAACAGGCTCCAGCAGCGGCAGCAGGCAGCAGCAGGCAACAGGCAGCAGCAGCAGCAGCATCAGCATCGGGCGCATCAGCAACAGCAGGAGCAGGAACAGCAGCAGGATCGGACGGACACCCCTCCACGGGTATCAGGCGGTTTCTTCTCTCCTCTCTGGTCACTCTCTTCCCTTACCTCGCGAGTGGTTAGTCCGGGGCTCCCTCTTTCGCGATTTCTCTCTCTCTCCCTCTCTCACTCACTCACTCTCTCTCTCGCTCGCCCCTGTCGATACGCGTTGTCTCCGGCGTTCCCCTCCGTCCCCCCGCGGTTCTTCTCGATCATCTCCTCTCTCCTCTCTCGGCCAAGGGACCCGTCACTGTCTCTCTCGCGGGGCATCTCTCGGAGTCTCTTTAGTTTTGTGCGCTACCTGCCTGCCTTGTGGCTCTGTTCGCGTCGTATCGTATCGTATGTAAGCGAGGCGCCGTTGGCGGGACGAGGCGAGCGCAAGCGGAGCGAGCAGGAGAACGCGGAGCGAGCAGGAGAACCAAGGGAAGCAGGCAGGAGGGCAGAGGCAGGTAAGCAGGTAAGCAAGCGAGCGAGCGAGCGAGCGAGCGATACATGCGAGGTGGTTCGTTCAGGCTCTCTCTCACTATCTATCTCTCTCTCTGGGATTTGACTGTGTGTGGCAGCGCGGCATGGCGTTGTCTCCTCGCGTGTAGGCGCACACAGTTGTATCCCCTCACACGTGCTCGCCCCTCACGCACTACGCTACGCGCACGCACACGACACGTTTCGCGGACTCGCATCATCCTCTCTTCTCCCTCCCTCGGTGTGCGTCCCTCTTGGTGAACGGAGAACGAGAGATATATCGGAACAGCCGTACAACGAAGAAGAAGAAGAAGAAGAAGTAGAAGAAGAAGAAGAAGAAGTAGAAGAAGAACGAGAAGGAGGAAGAAGAAGGTTCGTTTGGTTTCGCGAGCGAACGGAACGGAGCCGCGGCACACAGAGACTTCCTACGGAGAGCTGTCCGGCCTGTATAGAGGCAGCACGTTAGGTCCCCCGGAGAAGAGAGGCGAGAGATAGGGGGCCCCGGCGATGAGGCCCCAAACAGAGAAGGAAAGAGAACGATGGAGAGGGAGCAAGAGAGAGAGAGAGAGGGAGGGATAGTAAGAGAGAGAGAGAGAAAGGTGAGCTTGTATAGGTCGGAGCCACGCGATTGTGTGTGGCCGGTGCACAAGAGCGTGGCTCCCCTCCCTCCGTGGCCACACTCCACCACACTCCTCCTACCTCTGCAGCCTCTACCTCCTTCTTCTACCTGCCGGGCCGGCCGACACACATGTGTATGTGTACCCCGGTCTTCAGTGTAAGATCTGAACCAGCGGAGAACGCACGCTATTGTTATATCATTATCATTGTCATCGTACCGCGGCGATTCGCGCGCCCGTCCCCCGCGCCGCTCTGTCGCCGCCGCCGTCGCCGCCGCCGCGCCGTGTGTTGTTCCACGTTCCGCCACCGAGTGTGTGCCGTTCGTTCCGTCCACGAGGAAAAATCGCTCGGACCTGCCCGAGGAGAGAAGTCCGCGCGGCGACCTCTCTCTCCTCTGTCATCCGGTGCGAGGCTCTCTCGGCCGGCTCGCGAAACCCCACGGCAAACGATCCAGAAAACCAGCGAGATCGCCGGGCCTGGATCGTGTGCCGGTCCACGCGCCACGCCGCGGCCGGCTGCTCCCTCTCCCGCCGGCGCCCTCGCGTCACCTGCGCTTTTCCGCCACGAGCTTTTCATCCCCCCGGACCCGGGGGGTTGTGACCGTTTCGTTTCGCCGGCTTCGGGGATTCTCCGCGACGGAGAAGAAGGGTTTTGGTCCAGCGGGTCGAAGGATGACGGGATACGAGGTGTCACCGGCGCGCCCTCTGACAGCCTGCCGCGCACGGGGCGGCCCACCTGTGTGAACACGTGGGAAATCACCTGCATCGTCGCCGCCCGCACACGCGTCCCCTGCACGCAGGCACGCACGCCCACCGCCGAAACCACCGCGTGGTCCACCACCTGTTCGACGAAGAATCACGCTCGCTCGATCGATTCGAGCTTCGGAAGCTCTCGGGGCATCGCGAGTCACTCGGTGAACCCGGAGAGATCGCTGGATCCGAGGATCTCGAGCGTGAACACTCTTTGCGACAACCGGGTTTCCACTGCAGGTGAGACCGAGCGGTCCTATTTGGGACCTATTTGGTGACACTGTTTCGGAGTCGTCGGGTGGCTCGTTCGACCTCTCTTCGGGGTTCTGAGAGAAGATTGAGTGTCTAGTGTCAAGCTAGCTGAAATGATCTCAGGATCTCAAGCTTGAAAACTCTGTGCCAATCAGTTGTGTCCGAAGAAAAGACCCTGTTAAGTGAGATCAGTGTCCAAGGACCCACTGCACTGTCCCTTCGATTTCTCTTCGGGGTTCTGAGAGAAGATTCAGCGTTCAGAGTGTCAGGATCGAAGATCGAGAAGCTGGGGAGGTCTAGTGTCAAGCTAGCTAGAATGATCTCAGGATCTCAAGCTTGAAAACTCTGTGCCAATCAGTTGTGTCCGAAGAAAAGACCCTGTTAAGTGAGATCAGTGTCCAAGGACCCACTGCACTGTCCCTTCGATTTCTCTTCGGGGTTCTGAGAGAAGATTCAGCGTTCAGAGTGTCAGGATCGAAGATCGAGAAGCTGAGGAGGTCTAGTATCAAGCTAGCTAGAATGATCTCAGGATCTCAAGCTTGAAAACTCTGTGCCAATCAGTTGTGTGTGAAGAAAGGACCCTGCTAAGTGGGATCAGTGTCCAGGGACCGAATTGGTGCACAGTCCCCAATTTATCAAGTTTGTCCCTTCGATGTCTCTTTCGGGTTGACAGAGAAAAGAAAGTGCGAGGAAGAAGAGGCTGGGAAGATCTGAGAGCCTCGAGGTTGAAATCCTCTGCGCCAATCAGCATACGAAGAAAACACCCTGCTAAGGGGGATCAGTGTCCAGGGACGCAATTGCTGCACTGTCCATTCGGTTTCTCTTCGGAGTTCAGAGAAAAGATTGACTGTTCAGAGAGTCAGGATTCAAGATCGAGAAGCTGAGGAGGTCTAGTGTCAAGCTAGCTAGAATGATCTCAGGATCTGAAGCTTGAAACCCCTGTGCCAATCAGTTGTGTGCGAAGAAAGGACCCTGCCAAGTGGGATCAGTGTCCAGGGACTCAATTGCCGCACTGTCCCTTCGGTTTCTCTTCGGGGTTGATAAAGAAGGTACAAAGAAGTAGAAGAAGTAGAAACACCAAACTTGAGGACTCTGTGTCAGTCATCGATACACGAAGAAAAGTCCCTCCGGAGTGGAACCAGTGCCCCCAGTTGCCGTTGTCTCCTTCAGGTTGCTCCTACGATTTCTCTTCGGGGTCCAGAGAGAAGAGCCCGAAGATAGAGCGCGAAGAGAGGAGAAGGTGTCCAGAGAGGACAGACTGTAGGAAGAGGACAGGGTGCGGCGAGAAGGAAGACGTCGTCGATTAGGATCGAGGGGACCCGATGACGGGGAGGAAGAAAAGGAGGTCTCGGGTCTCGACGGACGAGGCGACCAGGATCGATCGGAAACACGCCACGGCCGACGCCTAATTAAATCGATTAGACTTTGGGGTTAATTGTTCTGGAACGCCGCGCCGGTTCCCGCCTACTGTCATCGCCGGCATCTGCCGGCCCTCTCGCCGATATCGGGAACGTGAATCGTTTACAGTGCTGGATAGAGGAACTATATATCGGCGCTGTCATCCCGTTTCACTGTCGTCTTCGTCGTCGTCGTCGTCTTCGTTGTCATTGTTGTCGCGCGATCCGAGCGGCGTGAACAGAAACTCCCGTGACCTTTCGGTTTCTGGATCGGAGTCGATACCCTCGAGCATCGACCTCCGATGAGATGAGATCTCGTTCCGGAAAATTTCGTGTCTAAGTGACGTGTTCGAGATCAACAACAACGTCCTCGTGGTGTGTCTCAGGATTCTCGAAGATCGCAGGATTGTCGCCTGGATCGTTCTGTGTGTGCTCGGAAAACTGGTGTCCGTTCGTGCTAGACCCTTCCGTTTGACGAACAGCCAGCTGATTTTTGGATCATTCTCCTCCCCCTTCTTCGGTATCGTTTTGTGGTGTCACAGAATAAACCGGCTCGGCTCGGCTCCGCTCGGCTCGGCAACCGTTCGAACGCAGAGTCCCGGGCTGCGATCTATCGATGATTGCTCAATTAGTTTTAAACGTGCCCGCGTAGTGCGGCCATCGCTGCCGGGGGATAGCGATCCGAAGGCTAACGATCCTGTGAATCCGTGCGTGATCAGTGCTCGAGAGGTATCCTCGAATATTCATCGCGGGGCCCGAGCCCCGTGTGGACCACTCGGCGCGCGTGATATACCCAGACCGAAGAGCTTAGGCTCCCGCCAGGAGAACCACGATTATGCGGACGAATGGTCGCGGTGATAAATGATTCGCGCGGTCCACGATCGTACCTGGAAGCTACCAGTTGAAACTGACGGTGAGTCGATACACTCTTTCACGATTTGATCGCAGCACCGGCAGCCTTCCATCACGGAATTTTGCTGCGTGCACGCGCGCGCGCGCGCGTTCGTGTGCGTGCCGAGGCGGTTCCGAGTGATTATGGTCGGGGTTTCGTTCGTTTAATTTTCGTGGCGGATACAGCGCGTGTACTTGGGCTCCGTAGACCTGAATTCAACGTTCTTTTGTAAATGTTATTCACGAGGTCTTCAAGTGTTCATAAGTCGTGATAGATCATGACCTAACGCATAGCCACACAGTGCTGTAAGTCAATATGGTCGTGGATCCTCATCTTCGAGCAGTCCTTCATTTTCTTCAGTTTACCTGGACGCCGATTAAACGTACTCGATTGTATTTATAAATCTTAGAAGTCTTTATGATTTTGTTTATAAGTCTTTTATAAATTGAT
>JAQQRO010000175.1:0-10358 GCA_028454255.1 Halictus ligatus
TTTTTCCAAGGGGCGCGTGCCATAGTCGACGAGGTATGCGGCATCGATGTTCTTTTCTTATCAATGGCTATCGCCGATTCTCGGGCACGACGTTCGCGTTATCGGCGCGGCGGAAGGCCGAAAGAATGGGCGTAAAGGTGAAGGTCGGCATCGTTCGAAAAGAATTTCGTCTCGGGCACGCGAGCCGGCCGATTCGTTTTAGAAAAATTCCTGTGTAATTTCCCGTTTCCGGTGCCCCTCGAGGTCCTGGCGGGACGATCGCGGCTCGGGGGGGCACGGCGTTCCGAAAATTCGATTCGCCGCTCCTCGGACGGGGCGAGGGTCGAGGTCGGAAGGTCAGGTACCGTTCGCTATTTAGAGCAGGACCTTGGGTGCCGTTCTTATCTCGAGCGGTGCAAGAGAACCGTCGCGCGCGCGCGCGGGGGCGGAGAAAAATAGAAAGAGGTACACGCGATGTCGTGTTGCTGGCCAAAGATACAAGGGAAAGTTTCTCGGGCACAAGTGGTCACGTACCAGCTTTGTCAGACGCAGGCTATCTCCGGGAAAGATCTAGCCTCGAAAAATCCTTCTTTCCTACGGTCGGTGTGTGTGTGTGTGTTTCTCTCTCTCTCTCTCTTTCTCTCTCTAGCGTTCCCTCATTCTCCCGGTCCCTCTTCTTTCCAAGCTTTACTCGCTTGCCGGAGCTTTCTGTTTTTCCAATCGATCCCCGTCGAACCTATCGGCAACCCTCGATCGGGATTTTCGCTTCGTTACGCGACGTTTCGCGTGCCACGCGGGATCAAGTTCAATGGGCACTCTTGCGGAGCAAACAATTCGATGTCTGAGGCTCTGTTCGCCTCGGTTGGCACTCTAATGCCTCCACACGCATCAGAAAACTTCGGCGATGTCGCTCCCACAGACCTTGATCCCTTTTAAGGGTCCGGGATAGTGACATTTTCGTTAACCACTAGGTTTACTTTATAAAAATAACATGAATGTGTCGATCAAAGTTTGTAGCCATTTTTAAAATAATATATACAATTTAAATATGCAATTTAAAAATATTAGAATCCGTCATTTTGACGGGTCCCGTAAATCTAGTGTTTTTACTCTGTATTACCGACATTGTGAATTCCGACTTGCCAGAAAGGTGCTTCAAGTTGTCGACTTTATTTCGCAGAGAATCAAGCCAAAATATAGCTGAATTTGCAGCTGGAGATATTTTCTGGCGCGCGGTGCTCTCGATTTCATCCAGAACACTCATGCAATGGCGTAAAAATGCTTGGATTCCACGGCGCGCGCATCGTCAAATTTTGGCCTACTTCGAACGCTCATATTACCAAATATCTGCATAATCTCGTCAGCTCCTGATCAGCGCGCGCTAGATTGAACCTTCCTCTTTCGAACGAGCCATTTACCAGCGGCAAAGTATTCTTATATAAGGACGAAAACTTGTGGCGCGTAAAACCATTTTTTGACGGTAATGTAGTTACTCTACCTTATCGCGAAAAGAGTAGAGTATCGCGTAGAAAATGATAGCGAGATATTCGCGACACTTTTCTGATTAAAACGATACCAAACACGATAAGGAAGAACGCAGTAAATAAGCCTTGTCAATGTTTCGCTAATATCGTGCACATCTTTTGCACATGTATCGAGACGTTACTGTACTCAGAAACTTTTCGTTTTCTTCTTGGTTGAACTGAATTCACTTCATTGCGTCGTAGCGTCCATAGTGGCGTAAACTATATGTTGTACTTTTCATCAACTGGGATTAACTTTCTATTATTCTATTTGCCTTTCATTACATGTTCCTAAGCGTTCACGATTCAAAGGAAAATCGACGGCGGAGAACTGTTTGATGAATTTGTTCGATGGTAAAAGCGTTTTCTCTCGAGGCTGTTATTTAAAGGGTAATTATTAAGCTTCTTTTAGGTTCAGCAGAGTCATTAAAAAGTCTATTAACCTTCGGGCGACGGGGCTTAAGTGCATTTTCACCCAAGGTTGCGATCGTTCCATGTAAATTCGAATTTCCTGTGAGTTAAATTGTTAGCTACGGTGACTCGAGCATTTGTTCGCATACTTTCTACATAAAAATAAAGGATACAAACTATCGTCTTACACATTTGTAAAGTAATTCATAAAGCGACCGCGCTTTCTAGTACCGCTTTTAGAACAGCATGATGGCTCCGAAGTGTCTAAAATTTAAGCTGGTCGTTCTCAAAGACATTTTTGATTCTTGTAGAATGTTAACCCTTTGCGCTCGAAGCTCTATATATTTTGTTTTCATGTTATACTCGTACAATACCGAAGTGTTTAGTATATTTATTAAATACAAACAAATTTAACAACGTGAAAAATATTTCGAATCATGATACAGCAATTTTCAATGGCGCCATACAGTCGTCATTCAGGCGCTAAGGATTAATAGTTTTATATAGATTCAAAAGAAAGCGAAATAAGTAACAAAACGTCACAAATAATCGCAAGAAATATTTCTAAAATATACGTTATAATTTTCAAGTATCTAAAATAAAAAATTGTGGCCAGAAAACAAGCGATAAATAATCTATTATTTTCCGGCTATATTGCACCTACGTGCAATCTTCCAAGTCTACACTTGGAAGAAACCGATTCGATTTCTCGGCTAATTTCGGATATTCGCACACGAGAGACATATCTCTCGATCGCGAGCTCGATTGCAGTTGTACGCGAATTTTGGAGCGTTATCCGACTTTTTCTGAAAACCGAGAAAACTTTCGGCACGCATAACTGCCCAGATTCGCGTGAAAACGGGGGCCCTCGAAGGCCGGGCCAGGCGAAACGAATAATTCCGGGGGGGAAAGTTTTCATCCCCGTTCCAGAAGGTGTTGCCGAGCGGTGGCTAATGACGGAATTTTAAATCTCTCGCCGGAATGATGGCGGCTTCGTGCCCGCTATAATTGCCGGCGCGGCGGCGTTGCTCGCGCGCACATAATTTCGCGCTGGAAGTTGTTTCGCGGCTCGTAAAAACCCGGGGAGGCGATGCGCGGCCCGTTATCGGCCGTTAAAACGCGAAAATCTGCAACGGGTGATACTTCACGGGCCATGTATTGTTACAGCTCGATTTGCCGGGACAGTTCGGTGAATCGTTCGCGCCTCGGTTTTCCCGTCGCGTCGCGTCGCGTCGTTCCAACCCGTTTCCGGTTGCCCAATCGCGCACAAACACTAATGTCCGTCACGATTACCGGCGTTCCTCGCGGTTTACACTGTCACACGATACCCGTGGATCAGCCATTAAGGCTCGCGAGCAAAAAAGAAAATGTCGTTACGTATTTGCCAGGCGGGTTTTCGCCGCTCCGATAATGTAAGCGACTCAGAGTGTGCAATTTGGATTTCGGATTGAAAATCAAAGACCTTACTTGCTCGGTAGATAAAAATATAATTATGGACAATAGATATCTGATTGATACTACATTACAGCCACGCACAGTCTGCAGAAGTGCTTCGTGTTTCGTAAGTAACTTAAAACGTTCAAATAATTCATTATTATTATTATTATTATTTTTATTCTCCTTCAACAGACACAACTGTGTTTTGATTGTGTTTTATATATGAGAATACGATATACCTTTAAACTAGTGTGTTATCAAAGCATTTCAACGAAAAAATGATTTCATTAGTTTTGGTCACAAAAATCTACTTTTTGCAAAATCCTGACGTCGTAGACAAATTTGTAGAACAGATTTTGAAATCAGCGTGAACAAATCTATGGGAAATGATGTATAGCATGTTAACAAAAAATATTTTCCAGCGCGTGGTATTGGGAAAACCACAATTTTCTTGAAATTGTGCAAGTTTAACGAATTTTCTCAAGGTTAAAAACCGCTCGTACCGTAATCTCCCTATTTTTCCCATATTCTACAAAGCTTCAGCTTTAATTTAAACAAAATTTCATTACTCCGCCTGATTTCCATCGAAAGTTCTTTGATTTTGAATCCGATTTCGTCCATGTTGAGCACTGTGAGGCGCTGTGGAGCACGCTGAATGCACTTTCGATCCCGATTGTTATTATTTTTGTACTCCGGAGAACAAAGAAATTGATTGAAGCAGGGTATAGTAGTCTAATATGAGCCTAATATCGCATTTTCTTAGAAAATAATAAATCTGGATAGAGAACTTTTTTGTATTAAAAATTAATGCATGCTGTGAAAAAGGAAAAATTATTCTATTATTAAATAAATTATTCTATTATCAGTTACTAAATTATTATATTATTTTACGGTTTCAGTGATTAGAATATTTTTGTAGTTTGTAGTTTCCTGAAAAGAGGAGAGCAATTATATTTATTTCTGTTCAAAGGAAATTAGTAACACATTTATTAGACTCTGTTCAGAATCTTCATCACAAGGATATTTCGTTGTACTGGAATAAAACAGAGACCGTGTGTGTGCGTAAATAAAAAAATCCTTTACAATTTTTAATACAGCACATTCATGTCGGTCGTAATTCTCGAAATTTTAGAAATAAAACAGCCATAGAAATCACGAATATAAAAACAGACTCAAGGAAATTTATATAAGGTGGAGTGGGGTAAAACCAACTCAGAAATTGTAAAGTTTAAAAGCTAAAACCTAATAATCTTAGCGTTTTTATTTAGCGTTTATTCTTTAAGTTGCGTTAATTTGGATTAAAAATATCTTCCGAAACTTATTATTTTCTTAATAAATTAAAATCAGTGCTGCTGGGGCGGACTTCTCTGGAACTGGGGCAAAACTGCGCCAACCTGTTTAAAAATGATTGAATCTTATTTCCTTACATTATGTTGCAAAGCGGAATTATTATCAACAATAAAATAACATAAAATTAAAGATTCAAATTTTTATTCAACCACCGTCAATACGTCTCTCACATTCATATTGTCTTTTCTTATCCTTTGTTGCAGTTTC
Organism: Halictus ligatus; assembly: GCA_028454255.1. Taxonomy (NCBI): domain Eukaryota; kingdom Metazoa; phylum Arthropoda; class Insecta; order Hymenoptera; family Halictidae; genus Halictus; species Halictus ligatus. The sequence goes on from JAQQRO010000175.1 coordinate 4,908, forward strand.
CACAAACCCAGTTCGTGCAATCGTGATTTCTACCTTATAGTTGTCACAATGCAACGTATATTCGAATAAATAAGTGCCTAGCGCGAATCTGCCCCGTGCACGGATTTACCCCGCGTCTTATAAAATAGCAACAACGTTTCCAATTACGAAATGTTACGAGTCCTCAAACAGACACCGCAAATGAATGTTGATAACGAGCGCGTACGAATTTTCCATAATTCCCCGGGGGGGAAAGCTTCAGGACGAAGGGTATACTATTTTCGGCCTGCGCGGCAATTAGTGAAATTTAGCGAGTGCATTAAGGAAGCTTGTTAGTCATAGAAACATCGCCACTCTACCGTCCAAAGAATGATTGCGCGATAACAAGCTGCTAGTCTCGCTGTCCGACGTCCGCAAAAACCCGAAAAACACATCCGCTTCGCGTGCACGGTATTCAGATGGAGTTTTCATTTCGCAGCCGATCGAACCGGATGGAATTCAATTTGCAAATGAAAGGGCCGCCGTCGATGATCTCGAGAAAATGAGACTCGCATAGAAAAGGGCGTACGAAAACGGAAGTTGCGCTGTTCGACCGGTCGAACTAATTTATCGACGCCCGTGCCGCTGGCCGAATCAAACAATTTTTCCGAAATAGAAATCGGAATTTCGCTGTACGCGAATATTTCGTTGCGGCAATGTCAGGGTCACCGGGTCCGGATAGCATTGCGCGAAATTGCCGCTCGTTTCAGGTCGATTGTTATCCGTGTATACAGGGTGGGACGCGCGAACGGGAGCGCGAAATATTTTTGTTGCCTGCGAATACACGAGGAAGTCGTTCAAAAGCCGTTGAAAACAACGCCGAGCTGAGAACAAATGAAAATAGAAATTTTCACGAGGTTCCCGAATTATTCAGGATCGTGCGAAAATGTTGTTTCACGCACGATCGACGCAGGACGTGATCCTTCGAAGTGCGACAGTGTATAACGATTATTGTAATGTAATCACTGTAATATGATTATTTTGTTTCTACGATTAAGAATTGTTTGACAACGACCGGGCGTTGACGCGAGTTATTTTCGTTCCGGGGTTTCCTCGAAGAATGTTTCCCGTTCGTGCGAACGGGAAAAGAAGATGGCGGATAGAAGTTTGCCGGCGGAAGAGTGGAAACGCAACTAAGGATGGCGAAATAGATTGGAGACAATCAATTCTGCAACAGGCTATGCCCATAATACAAACCGCACTGCTAACAGGCCGTGATGAGCTAGGTTATGCAGTTATACCGGGTGACCCGATTTGATCAAGCACACCGGACGTCCGGCGCAGAACGGATATGAAACCGGGGAACGTGGACGGTCATCGATAACCAAGAATTTTCTCGCGCAAAATTAATCGGAATTCTACGCGAGACGTATCCGGCCGAGTGTCATATTAATCCTTTGCACTCGAGCGGTGACTCTGGACCGCCATTACAAAATTGTTCTGGCGTTATTTCAAAGAAATTACGAAAAATAATGCAGAATATTCGTTACATTACAAGATTTGTATTCAACAGATCGCTAAACATTTAAACATTACATGTGGAACTCGGGTCAGTTTCGAATGCATGAAACGAAAATATTCTAAGACGCGAGAAGAATGTTTCAGAATTAAAATTAACACACACAAATTTGCACGCGAGGACTTTAAAATCATTTATAAACGAACAAACGTGTACAAATAATAAAATTTCACCAATTTAGTTATTTTTATATCAAAAACAACCAAATTTGAGAAATATTATACCCTGTAATTCGTTTTCGTGCAAGTTTAACGAATTTTCTCAAGGTTAAAAAACGTTCGTACGGTAATCTCCCTATTTTCCTACATTCTAAAAAGTTTCAGCTTTAATTTAAAAAAAATTTCATCGCTCTACCTCATTTCCATCGAAAGTTCTTTGATTTTGCTCGAGTGCAAAGGGTTAACAGTAAAAGTGGCCTAGTTCGTCGTTTGTTGGTCGGTAATTTTTATGGTTGCTGCGGTCATTTGAACGTTAAAGCGAATGATTTAAATGATTGTAATCCACGATTTACAGTGATTAATTCTCGCCTGACAGACCGTAGTTGCCGGTGACCGGGTTTCGCGTGACCCGTACTAAAAATTTCAGTGCAACAGGCGCACCTTCGGTCGTTAGTCTCTGATGAATAATTAGCGGCCGGCCTTCGAAAAGAGGCGCCCGACATCGCCGATACCGCTGGCTGTCGAAGGACCATTAAAAAGTTATGGCAAAACTCGGATAGTTCTTCCCGTTGAGCGTCCCAGAAAATGGGAACACAAAATTAGAGGCGTGCCGGGTGCGTCGTAAACGTTAAGAAAATCCTGCGAGTAACACAAGCTAGTATAATATATATATATAATATATATATTATATGTATATTATATTATTATATATATATGATCTAATTAGTATCTAACGTTCCAGTATAGCAAAAAGTTTTCGCAAAGTTCGACGCGATTTACGCGCGGTTCGCCCGATGAAACCGGCCAGATGCGTCCGTTCGCGTTTTCTGTAAATTAGTCCGCAAAAGTCTATATTTGCATGAACATCCGCAGTCTGAACGAGTATGCGCTCGAACACTGACAGAGAGAGTCGCATTCGCGGCCAGTTAGCAGTGCTCGGCGCGATTGTGTGTGCGCGCGGGCGCCTATTTTATGTGTGTTCACGTATAAAATGTGGCCCGCGACAATGGCGCCGCGTCAATGGCGGACGGCGAACAGAAACGAAAGTTTGTGTGCCCCATTTCCCAACCAAGTTACAACCACTTTTGTGCCCCGTTGTATATCTTGCGGACCGGACTCGGCGGCCGCCGGAGTTACACTTTTCTCGACTAGTTCGTGGAAACAAACGTCGAAACGAAACTCACCGTCCCAACGGGTCATTTTACATTCGGACAATCAAGTTTCGCACGACGGTCCAGCTGCACCGAGTTCTGATCATTTTTCCACGAAGCATTAAAGCTTGCTGATCACGCTTGCACAAATGCAAATTTAAAATATGTTTTCTCGATCGAGGCTTCAATCATTCTTGACATTAGCTGTATAATTCTGGGCGAAAATGAACTCAACCACCACCGTCTGAGGATTAACAAATCAGATTCACAGGATAACAGCGTACTAATTGAATGAAAAAATTTGTTTAAATATTTTTTTTTCTTTTAATCTTTTACGAATACGTTTTTGACATTCTTCTGATTAGAATGAGTCCAAACACGACACAATTCGGACCGCATTTGCTCTTACAATACACGATTTAGTGGAACCTCGATTATCCGAACCTAAATCTGAATTTTCAATTATTACGGTACGTGCTTCGAACATATAGATTTGGTAAAGATTGTAGCGATATGTAGAGGTTTAATCTGACCCCGTAGCTGGGTAACTGTTCTCTTATCCGAACACTCATGTTCCACTGATTAGTATCGATTCAGTAGCGGAAGTGTCTTCAAAGAAAATACAATTTAAGAATGCCAAAACTAGAAATTTCAAGCTTTAAAATGAGCCCAGACAGAACGTCCTCCGTCTCTTTTCGACGAAGTTACAACACGAGCTCGAATTCCTCGGTTCGGATAATGGAGGTTCCACAGTATCGCGAATTGAACGCGTAAATGTGAACCGAATCGCGTCGTGTTTGGAGTCATTTTAACGAGAAAAATGTCGCGAATACGTTGCTGAACGTTTCGTGAATAAATAATTAAAAACTAACGCCCGAAAAAGTGTTTTAAAATCCTTTGGAAGGTTAAGGAACTGTTAGGACAGCTGACACCGAGCGGAGCGTTGAAAGTCGCGTCTTCACGGTCGAGGAAAGCGGCGGCGCGCGTTTCGTTCGGAATAAAATATCGAATCGGATTGCGCAGGGCGTTCGCGTCGGTCACGCCGCGCGTATCGATCCGGGATCGGCCGCAAGTAGGGCGTAGAATCCCGAGGCATCGATCCCGGCTCCGAAATCCTCGTTCTAACGATTCACGGCGGCCGGATGTTCGAGCTGCGGCAGAGATAACCGGCGCCACCGCGATAAATTCGCGGCGCACTTTCTGTTTTACAGCGACATTCATTAACCCGGCGGCGGGGGATGAAAAATGCAGCGGCCGCGTAAACGAGTACAAAAGTGCTCGGCTTGGTGGACAGCGTTGCGAGAAAGAAGCGGACATTGGACGGGAGAGAAAAAGAGAGGAAACAGAAAGAGAGGGAGAGAGAGAGAAAACAGGAAAACAAATCCAACAGTGGGATGAATGAGGACGGCAGAAATCGTCGAGTGTTCAGAGAAATGTGGAGGGAAAAGTGGACCGAAAACGGGGTTGCTAGCCGCCCTTTAGGGGCGGATAAATTTCGGCTCGGATGACGCTGATGAACGCGCTAGGTGAACGTTCTCGAGGAGCCCTTTTAGAGGGAATAAGAATTCGGGAGTGTTATTTCCGGCGAGGAGCGAGCTCGATAAATTTCCATGAGCTTTTTTTTCCTGGAAGAAGGGGATGCGCCCCGTGAAAATTTCATCCGGCAAACGTGCGCCGGTCTGCGACATGTGTGATTTCGTCGAATACAATTTTAATCGCGGACGAGGAGAAATGGGAACTTCGTCGCAGGTTTACATCGAACACTGCTGCATCCCCTAAATATTTCTTGTACAGAAACAGAAATTTCGATTGTGCCGATTCCTGGCGATTAAATCGAATGAACACGAGAAGTAGTTACGAAAATATGTGATATTATTCAGAATCACATGTTTCGTATGGTTTTGGTATTCTTCGAGTGCAAATTTCGTAACGTTATTTACGAGACGAATTTTCACACAACTTAGTTTCGGATAATATTGGGTTTACCGGAAAGTTCTGTCCGTTTTCGAATTGAAAGAAAATAGCACAATTTTCGTACATCCCGAATATGGTCGGAAATGGTTTGTTGAGTTGAACTCAGCTTCTCTGCAATCTCCGATGTCGTCAAAAAGGGGTCTTGCTCTATCATAGTCTTGATAATGTCGTCATCGATCAAAGATGGCCGTCCTGAACGTGGCTTGTTACGAAGGTCGACCTGCTTCAAAATTTTCAAAACCATCTTCTGCACGTTCTATCAGAAACTGCATCTGTACCAAAAACTTTCACTAAATTTCACTAAATTTGTGTAGCATTTCTTCCTTGTTCGAATTCGTACAAAATACAGTGGCGTAAATGAACTTTATCAGTAGCCATGTTTTCACGATGGCGTCTCGCTTAATAATGACACGAGACATCTTTCTTTCATTTTATTTAGGAGAGTGCATGTGTGTAAAGGCAATGACAAAGAGAGATAGTCATATACGTCTCAAACCAACATGTGCACATGGATTGAAACATTCGGTAATAATTAATTACCTAATAATTATATGATTTAGTCTTCTTTTCTGAAAATTCTGAAGAAAACCGCCAAGTTAAAATATTCGTAAGCGTATTGTAACCATGCTTC
>JAQQRO010000176.1:0-10337 GCA_028454255.1 Halictus ligatus
TTCAAATGTTACTTCTAAGTTAGTCCACTCAATGGAAAACCGACTTACGGCCGTTATAAAAGCCAAAGGTGGGCCAACTTCCTATTAAAACTTTAAATTATTCAATTTAAATAATTATTAAATGTTCCGTTCGAATACTTTTGTGAGCCGCTTCTGGTACGTGTTTACAATAAATGTAGTGTAAAAACGGTATAAATTGTTAAATTACTGTCTAATCCAACTTATGTAGTCTTAAGACCCATCCCTTGCTATATGTGTCATATTACATCAAATGCGTCAATTTAACATACATATTTCATTAGTTGAATATTAGAATTGTAAGCGTTCGAATACTTTCGTGTATAAGTGTATATCGTTTGGATTACCCATTTTAGAGATATTCGAGTTTGAAAGCATCGATTATGTTACATTTCAGACAGAAATATCTCGAGACGTAATCGGAACAGTCTAGTGATGGTAGTCGTTGGACTCGTCTGTTCATGCTCTACAAGAAAATATCCAAGAAAATATATAGGGTTCCGCATAAGAAAAAATTGGCGACCTTCAAATCTTGTTAATAAATTGACACAAATATCTGAAGATTGATTGGTCCAAATTCTATAGGCATGGCAGTCATTGGATTCGTATTTTGATGCTCTAAAAGAATATAGTAGAAAACATGCAAGGTGTCGTAAAAAAAAAATACCGAAGGAGATATCCATTGGGCATAGAGTAACAAACGATTTATCTCAAGCGCACCACTTGTGTCCTTAACATTGCACGTTCAATGGTTGATAATTATTTCGCTTGTATAAACAAATCTGAACAGGTGTTCGTTGACCTAAACGATTGCTATGATACCACCGTTCCGTGGGGATCGGTACGCCTCTCGGTTTGCATATCACCGTGTTTTTCTTCGCCGGCAAGAAAAACAGAAACCATTTTCCGTAACACTATGTGAGTAGGGAACCGGAGACAGAGAAACCCATGCATTCGAAATAGGCGTCGTGTCCATCAGCCCTCGAATTTTTGGATGCGTAGGTGTGTCGGCTGAATCATCCTCCTCAGACCGAAATAAACGGGACTGACACTTTGCCGGGGCAAAAAGCAGAGTGACGGGTCGCAAACCCTGCTCACGGGAGACCGAAGAAACCTAAATAAGTTAGGGGACTGAGCGGGACCGAGATTCGCCTGATCGATCTGGCCTTCTAACACGATGATTACCGGACCAGCAATAAAACTAACTCTCATTTCTGTATGTAACTTAAGTCAAATAACCACTGATAGAATTCGCAAAAATGAGAAATGAACCGAGCATTTTATACATCTTTCCGACTGACGCCAGTTCATTTTTGCAATATTTTTCCAGCTTTTTTGCTATGCATCACGTAAGTCCAAGATACTGTGCATTCGCTTTGAAGATAGCAAGCAAGACTGACTGCTATCTTCTTTGACCGTACCAACGACGATTCTATATGTTCGTCTGAGCCGACGACTTACAGAGAATGGTTGCAAATGGCTCCGTTTATGGTCCCTCGCGTTCATGTACCGTGTTTGTGCAGTTTTGTAGCATGTGAAAATTTTATGAGATGCAAGTTTGGGATTGGTAGCATACACAATGAACTTTAATATTCAAACGTCAACTGTAGCTCTAACAACAATGACAATAACAATAAAACAACGTAACGAAAAGCGCTCGTGTTGTGCGTAAAGAAGTTCGCAAAATAATACTGTAGGTATCACGACACGAAGCTTTAAAGGGAACGCCGGAAGAAATGCTCGAAGACAATCTGCCTGTGACGCACGAAGGGCGTCCCGAGAACAAGGGGGCGAGTGAAAACACCCTACGCGTCTTGGTAACGTAAAAGAAAGGAAAGTCGTTTATAAGAAACGCAAAGGCTGCAAAGCATTTAACCGTGTCTGGCTCTCGTCACCTTTATTGCCCCCCTCGAGATCGGCCGCACACGGCGTGAAAGGAAAACGTCCTACGCCGAGATATCTTTCCGTACCGAGAGAATACGCTACACAAGGAAGCCTATGTGACACTAAACTGTATAAGAAACTGTAGACTTTTGAACATTTTCTACTATAGTTTGTCTTTCATCGTAGCAGGAATTTTTAAGAAATAAACGGCAAACGATTTTCGGACTAACCTGTATTTAAAGAATTTTTAAGGATCTCATGTGTTTACGATAAAAACGAGTACTTTTGGCTCATTAAAATAATTGAAAAGAAAGAGAAAGAAACGCGTATGTGGCTCCTGTATCTTGCAATTAATGTAGACAATATTTATTTTACACAAACATCCGTGGTCTGCTAATTACTTCTACACGAGCCAGAATAAATCAGAAAAATACTGCCTTAACTAAATCGCCACAGTTGCTAACGAATTCTCTTCTTTTTTCTCGCAGAAAATACTAGATAGTGAACATGTTTACGAACATTGCAACATAATCTGCTTAAAAAAACATGCAGAACTCAGTATGTATTCACCCTTTGAGGTCGAGAATTATTTCAACTATATTTCTCGCTGGGTCGAATATATGTTTTGTATAAAACGAGATTATATAGTGAAAAGTTGAGTAAAAATATTAAGTAAAAAATATTGTGTTCAATGAAATTATTTTATTCTTTCAGAGAATAATAATATGGTTTGGTTTTTGTTTTTTATTGCGCTGCATGCACTGATATCGAACAGTGCATGCAATCAATGTGAAAGGGGTAGCGAAAAAATAACGGTTAATATAATTTGTGTTGAGCGCTGACTTGCAAATGTTTGTTATTATTACTAAAATTTCAATTTCAATTTAATATTGACATGCACAAGCAAAATATTATATTATAAAATAAAAAATATTATGGTCAAATATTATAAAATATTATATTATATTTGCCGCTTTAGGGGTGACATTCGACCCAATAAATAAGAGTATGATGACGCGACATTCGGCAGCAAAAGGTTAATAAGAAACACACTTTCCTTTCAGTCTACAGTATCCCATCATAGTTGGTAACAATTTTTTTCCGTTTCTTTTGCAATAAAAATGTTAGATAGCGGACATTTTTAGATTTGATAAAAGTTATAGGACAAAGATTTGAGAAAATTATAATTGGTAGACATAGCGAGAAAAATAATAAGTGTTGATTTTTCAAACATTTTAAGGGAACAAACTCGATATAACATTGTGTCACTAATGTGAGTTGTATAACTCTACGTGGCTAAAAGCAGAGCCACTGTCACGCGCACGACAATAACACTTTCGCGGGGGATATTGTCACAGTGATAGAAGGATTATCCGTTAGGCGATCACTATGTGAGGCAAGTCGCGTACGGATACGGACGGGTTAAATCTTCCTCGTGCCGAGTAATAGAGAAATATCGCCGGGGATCAGGGAAAATTCGTTCTAGCTGGGGAAATATTAGGTGCCGGAAAAGACTCGTTTCTAAGTTAATAACGCACACACACGCACACCTTAAGAGTGGAAAATTTTTTTGCTTCAACCCTAAAAGCTATAATAATGTTTCATGTGTAGAATCATCCTTTAGACTCTACCGAATCCAACGATATTTTGATTTATAGCCGTATGAATGTGTAAACATGTCCAAAAAATATTTAAAGAAGACAGACGCACTCTTAACGCAACAAATTGTTCTAACATTTTTTTATTTCAACAATTTTGATGTAGTAGGTCGGGAATACTAATAAATTGTTATTGTGTTTGTTATAGCGTTTAAATTCCTTGACAACGAATTTTCCACCTATTACCACGACGAACTCGGAAAAGTTCTAGTTAATAGCTTTTTAAACAAATACAGTATGTTCATTCTGCCTTCGTACCGCCACGCCAGGAGCCTGTCAGGCTCTCGCATTGGCATCTCCTGGGGTGTAGAGGGGAGTAGAAAGTTGTTTCATCAAGTCGCAGGAACGTTTTCTATTTTCACAATGTTGTAAAAGAGAGATACCGATGTGGGAACGTAGCAACCTGTACTGTTATTTGTATTGATATTCGAAAAAGTTCGGCATTGTTCGAATGAACATTGATCTTAGTTTTATTACTTGCACAGACATAATTGCGTCAGTCAATTATGAAAAACAGGGTCAATGGTGTCTCAATCGTGCGGCATACCAGAGGGCGCCGGAGTGCGGAAGAACAAATCTTTTCATCTTATCATGACAGGTCTAACATACTTTTTTTAAATATTTTACAAGAACAACATTTTACAAATGTGTATAAGATTCTATCGAAACTTCAACTAAAGAGGTATATTCTCTTTACATGTACATTTACAAATTGATAAACGCATTCGAGAGAGTAACGAAAATACAGCCGCTTTTCATTTTTTCTGCGCCAACTGCGAATGTTATGCGAACGATACACGATACGATTTCGTGGACTCGTTACAATGCAATGTTAAATTTTTTTACAACAATAAGAATACTTAAGTAGGTTTAACCAAAGAGCACCGTCAATGTATGTAGGTTCATTGGGAATTTGTCAACTTCGACAATTTATTCTGCTTTAAGTATACAACAGTCATTTATAATATTATAAATACTCAAAGCTGTTCAAACAATGTACGAAACTTATACGCTATCGTTAAGAAGTTCAGTCTTCTAATTCAATCTTTCACTTAAAACCCGTACGACTTATCCTTAACCATAACGATTCTCTGCACACAACTACGTCAACGTACAATTTGTCAACCTTAAGAAACAGTGCCATTAGCCTTTGCATTAGCAACATTTCCGTTCGCCACAGACTCATCCTTCTTCTTCCTAATATTCAACCAGTAGCCATTAGCAGGAAGTACCGATATACTCTTCGGGCTAAACCTTAGAGGTACAGTCGTCTTCTCGCAAGCTTCGATGACGCAATTCTTAAGCAAAAGGCAGAGCAATATCTTAGTCTCCATTATGGCAAACCTGTTACCAATGCAAATCCTAGGACCAAAGCCAAACGGAAGATACGCATTCGGCGGGACTTCGCCGTTCAGGAATCTCTCTGGCCTGAAGTTTTCAGGATCCTTATAATATTTAGGATCATGATGCAGGCCAATTGGGAGGAACCATATCGAGTCTCCAGGTTTGACCATGACGGGTTTAGCACCCGGTTTTGCTGATGGAAGTTCGAACTCTTTCACGCAGATTCTGTCGAGAAATGATGCTACCGGATACATTCGCAAGGTTTCATCTATGACTGCGTCCAGGTAGGTCATGTCCCTGATCACGTCATAAGTTGATTGACCTTCTGCCATTTTGCGATGAGCTTCTTCGACTTCGAGCAAGACTTTCGATTGAACTTCCGGGTTGGTGGCGATTATTTGAGCGACCAAGCACATCATCGTTGCCGTTGTGTCGAACCCGCCTAGGAAGAACACGAATGCTTGATTTGTCATCTCGTCGACAGTGAGGCGCTTGCCGTCCTTGTCACGAGAGTCCATCATTAGCTGAATCATGTCTGGACGCTGGATACCCTGTTCATCGAAGCAGAAAGATTAAGTTAATGTACGGTGATTAAGTCGGTTGATTAGGTGAGCACGATTTTTGTTGCATAAATTCTGAGATATGTACAGTGGTTCCAGCAAGTATTTGAACATAAAATTTCTTACCGACGATATTCAACCTGTTGTACAATTTCTTAGAAAACAATCGTACAGCAATAAACTTGGACATAGATTAAAGCTTGAAGATTCAAATAATATAACATAATATATGTTAATATATGGTAATATTATGGTAAAATATGTTATATTATATTACTGAAAGTCATTCGAATAGGGGCAGTGTTGTACCAAAACCGAGATTTCCGAATTTCCCGTTATCAGCGAGTTGACTGTAGTTTTTGAAGATAAACTTGGACTTACAATGATATACTAAATGTACATGTAAATATAAATGTAAATATAAATGTAAATATAAACGTAAATATAAATCGTTCTAAATTCGAATTCTGGAGAATTTTGCAAAACGAAGAGCAGACTGCCAATCAATCTACTAATCAGGCTACTAAACTAATTAGTCTACGAATCGATCTACTATACTAAACACATTATCAAGCTACTAATTTACAGTGTGCAAACACCCAACCATCATTAAAACTCCCAACTGAACCACATCAACTCAAAACTCACCTTCTCATCCCTCATCCTAGTAGTCTCAGCAACAACCTTGGTGAAGAACTTTCTGGGCTTGCTCCCAAAAATCTTCATACCCAATAGCCGGGAAATGGTCGGAAAATTCCTGCCAATCAGGATCTTCAGCGACACCCAAGTACCGAAATTAATCGACTCCCTTCCGAGCTTATAGAAATCATTGTCCGGATTATTCAGCGAGTCCACAGCAATTCCGAAGCTGCAGGTAGCTACGACATCGTTCGCATAACGTCTAAAAAGATCCTGCATATCCCAGACTCTTCCTTTCTTCGACTCCTGAGCAACGAAGGCACTGGTTTTCTCCGCGCAATCGATGATCAATTTGAACATATTTTTCATCTTCGCTGAAGTAAAAGCTGGACTAAGCAACTTCCTCATGTCCCTCCATTTATCTCCTCTTAGGCCGAAAAGGTTCTTGCCCATCAGTGGATCCATTTCCTCATTAACAAATCCTACGTGGTCAGTAAAATGGTCGAAGTTCTTCACGGCGATCGAGGTGATCAACTCAGGATCCCGGATCACGATTATTGGAGCAATAAGGTTGTAGAAGCCGAAGTACTTCAGATCTCGGTACTTGAAGTAAACGTCTCGTAGGTAATCGCCCATGAATTGTCTCCGGAATATCACTGGAGCCATGTTGCCTACGATGGGCCATGGTTTCATGTATTGAATGCCTCTTTCATCGAAGCTTGTGGCACGGATGCACAAGAAACGGTAGGCTAATATGCACAGAAGGACCACGACTAGGGCTGTTGTTACTGGATCCATTTTTATAATGAATAGTTGTCGGAGCGATTCTGGATTTAATTGGTTGGGTATCCTCTTGCGATGGATTCCCGTGCACGACTAGAATCGCAACTCCGATCGTTGGCATAAAAACTACTTGGACATGTGACTCCTGACGTTGTTGTCGTTGATAAGCCCCGAGTGCTCGTTGGCTGCAGAATCTGCGTTCTGCATTTGTGGAGTTTATGATGTAACGAGTAGTTTGAAATAGCTTCGCGAAAATCTTGATATTGTTGAGGAAGCAGTTTAGATTGCTTCTACTGATATTCGAAAGAATTGGGTATTGTTCGACTAAACATTGATCATAGTCTTTCGAGAAAATTCTGTTTATTCGAATATTTTATTGTCATGTCATTCATTCATTTGTTATAGCGAAATTTAATTTTTCCACGCGCAAACAAGTTGCGTCAATCGATTATGATTGATGGTCTACATATTCGGGGGGTGCTGAAATCTTGGCAGAATTAATTAACAACTAATTTTTTTCTGCTGTAATGATAATGCTTGTTCGAATTAGTCTTGTGAATATTACGTGTCATAATTAAATATCGATGTGTTACTAAATATATATTTTTAAAAATTGGGTCACGAACGAAATGTATCATAAAAAAATTGAAATTAACATTCACTCGTTACCGACAATTAATGTACTACGATCAAAGATCGAGAGGAAACCTACTATCACATGAAATCAAACGTGAAATGAAGTGATGGTTCGACGGCAAAACAATGTTATTAAACCTAATAGCATAGGTATTCAATCGTCGAATCTATTGAACTGAACCCATTCTAGGCGGCTACCTATTGTTTAATATTTTGATACGGTAACAACTGTTAGAAACGGAATTCTGTTATTACTTTCCGTCTCGATGGGCTGAAGGACCGCGTGTATACTAAACTTTCTAAAATTTTGACCGCTTCAACCAAAATACTATGCGCATTTTTCTTGTATAGAATAACTCTATAGACTCTTCTCAATACGGCATTATTTTTCTTAATAACATTATGAATGTTTTGGCGTGTTTAAAGAATTGTTAAGCGGAGCAAGGAATCATTAACGCACTAATTTCCTCAGATATTTGACGAGCTTAAGAATTCTTTCTGCTTCAACCGAGGAAGCTATGCGAAAGATTCTTAAGTAGAATGTTTCTAAAAACACTTCGGAACGCGATACTAATTTTCTTAATTAATCGTGTAAATCTTACAACATAATTAAAAACTTGTTAAGCGGAGTATCTCAAGATCTTCGTTCTCTTTAAATATTCTTTTGAAAGTGTTTAGGCATTCATAAATCTACGAATAAAAATATCATTGGATTCGGGAGAGTCTACAGAATCATTCTGCACAAGACACATTCGCACAACTATTACAATTACAGCAGAAAAAATTCGTTACTCATTAATTCTGTCAAGATTTCAGCGTTTTGCGAACATGTCGACCGTTAATCATAATCGACACAATCTTGCTTGAGCCTGGAACAAGTAACATTAACACTAGGTTTACGGAACACAAAAAGTGACTATTTTGCATTACTTTATAAAAATACCAAGAAAGTGTTACCCACATTTTTAGCAATATTTTTTAAATAATCGATACCCAAAGAAGGTTTGATAAATTATTTCTCATGTATGCAACCTTAGAATCCTAATAATTTTAAATTAAAAATACTAGAACCCGTCATTTTGACGGGTTCCGTAAACCTAGTGTTAACTACAACAAATGAATCAAATGATAATAAATTATTCGAATAAACGGAATTTACTAAAACGGCTATGATCAATGTTTATTCGAACAATACCCAACACCTTCTAATATCATTGCAAGCAACAGTACAGGTTACTACGTATCTGCTTCCTCCCAAATTAGACAATTCTCACAAAACGATTTTTAACTACTCGTTACATCATAAGCTCCACAAATGCTGATCGCAGATTCTGCAGATGACGAGTACTCGGCGCTTATCAACGATAACAACGTCCGAAGACAGATTTCCAAGTAGTATTTATGCCAACGATCGCCGTTGCGTTGCTAGTCGTGCACGGGAATCTATCGTAAGAGGATCCCCAACCAACTATATCCAGAATCGCTCCGACAACTATTCATTAAAAATGGATTCAGTAACAACAGCCCTAGTCGTGGTCCTTTTGTGTATATTAGCCTACCGTTTCTTATGGAGCAGAGCCACAAGTTTCGAGGAACGAGGCATTCAACACATGAAACCATGGCCAATCGTGGGCAACATGGCTCCAGTGCTGTTCCGGAGACAATTCATCGGTGATTACCTCCGAGATGTCTACTTCAAGTACCGAGATCTGAAGTATTTCGGCTTCTACAACCTTCTTGCTCCAATAATCGTGATCCGGGATCCTGAGTTGATCACGTCGATCGCCGTGAAGAACTTCGATCACTTTACTGACCACATACCAATAGTGAATGAGAAAATGGATCCATTGATGGGCAAGAACCTTTTCGCCCTAAGAGGAGACACTTGGAGGGACATGAGGAAGTTGCTTAGTCCAGCTTTTACTTCATTGAAGATGAAAGCTATGTTCAAATTGATCATCGATTGCGCGGAGAGAACCAGTGCCTTCGTTGCTCAGCAGTCGAAGAAAGGACGAGCCTGGGATATGCAGGATCTTTTTGGACGTTATGCGAACGATGTCGTAGCTACCTGCAGCTTCGGAATTTCTGTGGACTCGCTGAAGAATCCGGACAATGATTTCTATAAGCTCGGAAGGGAGTCGATTAATTTCGGTGCTTGGGTGTCGTTGAAGATAATGTTTACCAGGAATTTTCCGACGCTTTCCCGGCTGTTGGGTGTCAAGATTTTTGGGAGCAGGCCCAGGAAGTTCTTCACCAAGGTTGTTGCTGAGACTACTAGGTTGAGGGATGAGCAGGTGGGTTATGAGTTGATATGGTTAAGTTGGGAGTTTTGGTGACGGTTGAGGGTTTGTGTGATCGATAGTGGGTTTCTGATTAGTAGACCGATTCGCACACTGTAGATTAGTAGGTTCATAAAGTGTTTAGTGTAGTAGATCGATTCGTAGACACAGTGGCCTCCAAAATGTATTGAAACACTTAATTTCCTGGTCCCGAGAAATTGTTGATGTTTCTACTTAGGGGTGAATTTATGCCCAAGTTTATTGCTGTACGACTGTTTTTTCCGAAATTACAATGAATATCCTGAATTTCTCGATCCACTGTACATATCTCATAACTTGAACAACAAACACCGTTCCACATAAACCTAATCCCTCTGCTTCTATGATCAGGGCATTCACCGACCGGACATGATCCAGCTGATGATGGACTCCCATGACAAGGACGGTAAACGCCTCTCCGTCGACGAGATGACGAACCAAGCATTCGTGTTCTTCCTGGCCGGGTTCGACACGACAACAACAATGATGTGCTTGGT
>JAQQRO010000177.1:0-10274 GCA_028454255.1 Halictus ligatus
TTTCATGCGAAACGTTTTGACGTAGAACGCAAACATCTCTGACTGTAAAATACGTGTCACGCGTTCCGCAGTTCACAATTTTGCGTCACACGCTACGCGACTCGACATTGTGTGCGCTCTGCTTCCGAACGGAAAAATTCCGAAACGGAAAAACAGAGCCCCGCCGTTGAAATATACAGGGTGGTATGTAACTGGTGGTACAAGCAAAATTCAAAGTCGATTTTCTCGAAAACAAATCCTCGAACGAACAATTTTTATTCCGTACTTTCGACTTCTTTTTTCGCGTAGAATCACCCCCTTTCCGCTTGTACCACCAGTTTTACCAACCACCCTGTATATCTCCAAAGTTTTTCGGACATTTACGGCGAAGGAGCCGACTCGAATTGTCCGTTATCGAACGACAATTACAGCGCCGCCGATTGCCGATAATCATGCCACGCGCACGGATTGCCGAGGCTGCAGTAAAATCGGAACCGTGGACGCGCATCTGTTAAGGTCATCGAGTGCGCGTGGCGCATCATGGTCGGCCGAAGCGCGTCACTCGTGATCGGGAACAAAGGGGGAACGTTAGGAGCGCACGCGGTCAACGGTAATCCAATTTCTCGGGCGCTTCTTTCGCAATTAATTAGTCCGTGCCGTTCGAACGGACAATAAAGTCGACATGTTTCCGGAGAGGAGGATAAATTGTGTCCTCGGGATTCGAGTGGATCTCGATCCTCTTCGAGGGCTGAAAGGCGAGCGTTCGCACGGTGATCAGCATTTTAATTACAAGTATTGCTTGGACGGCTCCGTGGAGAATCGTTCCCGTATTATATCCCGGTGCTTTCGAAATCTGCTCGGGCACGACGCGCGGATGTTAATATCGGCCATGTTGGCGGCGCGATCGAATAAGAGCCCGAGTGCAGCACGAGGATATAATCGCATTGCCCAATTCCCATCCGGATCGACGCTGACAAATGACTCGTCGACCTGATTACTGTTGGGATTTTAACGCGAGCTTAATTAGACGCTGTAGCTCTCATGACTGATCGAACGAGGCACGAAATGCACGCGGCTCTTCTCGTCTCCCTTTCTCTATTCCGCGTCTCTAACCAGCAGTTACCAGCCTCCCGGTTATCTCTCCCTCTCTCTCTCTCTCTCTCTCTCTCTCTTCTTCTTTCATCCCATATATCTTTCTTGCTATTGTAACTTCCCCGTGCGTCTACATTAGTCTGTAATATCACGGGCAAACCGATGCATCGCCCGAAGGGCGGCTCCTTTTGCTTATTCAAATTACAGGCTGCCGGCTACGCGCGCTCATAAAAGATGTGTCATTACACTTCATTAATAATCCGTTCGGATATTAATCTATGCGCCGCGCGCGCGCGCGCGCGCTCGCTGACACTCTTATTCTCGTTGGCTTTGTCCCGCACCTCGTCAATGCGACTATTTATGGAGCCGTTGAAAAATCTGTAGCAATAACCTGGAAGCGATACTGCCCCGTTCACAATGGAGCTGTTTCACGCGGCCGAGCGTAATCCGATCATCTTTGTTATTCCCGCTGGCCTCCGGTCAATTTTCATTGTTGCTCGCTCTCTCCGTATCTTTCGGAGAATCCGCGGCCGTTAATGATGTTAGTCGTTTGCTTGTAATCAGCGTCCGCGGCGACACTGTTCGCGACAAAACACACCTCGATGGAACTTGCAGCGTTGTAAATCTATTAACGAACGAATAATAAACCGTTCCGACGGTTTGTTGCAATCAATCGCGAACAATCTCGAGCGATCCCCTTTTAACGGGAATGTTCGCGTCGACTTTTTAACGCGGTCCTGTGAGAATTTTATATTATTTTCTATTCAATTTCATGGTAGTTTCAATATTCTCACAGACGTTTCAATGTACAGGGATTGTAACGCTGTGTAGGAGTGTAAATAATCCGACATAATTTTCTCGTCAAGGTCCGTCCGCGTCCGATCGTTCGACGCCATGACACATCGGAGACAAAGCATTCTACAGGATAAGATACGTAAAAGACGATAATCGACTCGCGTCCATACTTGGTTACAGATACTGTTGATTCCGAGAAAGCAATTTAATGCCACCTAATAAGACAAGGTTATCCTGCAGGAAATTCGAGCTGCGCATTGCTGACTCGAAGTTCCTGAAGCACTGGTCTTCCGCTGATAAATTCGCAGACAAAATGGCTGAGAAGTATGCTACTCAATTTCTACAATTTAAATATTCTCGAACGCTAACCTGCTTAATTTCCCTATTAATCTGATTTACTGTGATCACCGGAGTCCCATCGAAATCGAATCTTTTATTTTCGATCGTTCAAACACTGTCGAGTTTTGTTGCACGCGTTTGTGTACCTTTCGAAAAGTTTCGAATTTATGTATTTGCCGATCCATGTTTGACCAACAATTCGTTTAAACACTCCGAAACGTGTCGTGTTTGTACGTTTCAACCGCGCTCGACCAATCGCGTTTTTTCGTCTTGTTAGTTTCTTAAGCGGCGACGAATTATTAGCAATTTTTCAGGAAACGAGATTCCTCTGATTTTTTTTTTTAATAAAGAAAGGCACAACAGCTGAAGTATATCTGTTTAATGCAACGAACACAGAATCCGTACAAAGCACTTTAATCGAATTGGATTTATTTTTTACTAACCTGAGGTGTCCGATAAACAAAAATTACGAAACGTTTAGCCTGTAACAAGCTCGCGATCGTCTCGTACGTAAATCTTTATTAATTACCGTGAAGCAATTAAAAGTTTTATTAAGCGTTTAAATAGCTTTCAAAATTATTGTTCGAACGTACTCGGAGGAGTTGAGAAGCTCCGTCAGAAAGGTTAAGCATTATCAAGTTTCCATAAGTTTTGTTCTTTCCCCGGCCGACTTGAAAAACACGATGACGTTGTTACTTCGCTCCATTTTTTCTGTCAATTTTAATACCAAAATGCTAAACTCGTGTATTCCATTTTCCTCATTTCGCACAGGTATGCCAAAAAAATCAGGTTTCCCCACAATTTCTCTTATCCCCCTCAATAGAAAATTCTCAAAAAAATCAGGCATATTTCGGCCACCAGAATGCACATCCATGAATTTTTTCAGAATTTTTAGCTTGGAAACCAAGCTTCAAAAGGTGCAAATAATTTTCAAATGTCGATTTCTCGTAGAAATGACGGAACACTAAATTCATATTTTTACAGATTTAGCGCCTCGTTGTTAACACACAATTTTTCAGATTTTCCAAAGTGGGGGCACATAGTTAAAAAAAACCGGTGATTTCCGGCACACAGCGTGTAAAAGTTTGTGCCGAATAATGTCTGTAAGAAACCTACAATTTCAAATTTTTCTTTTTGCGATTACAAAAAGGCTTCCGTGCGAAATAATTTGCTGAATTCAGTCTTGCCGTTTTTGCAAAGCGAAAGGTCACAGAGTCGCGTCTAGTGCTCGGTGTAAATCGGTCGCAGAGACTGATTAAATCTTCGGGGACCGACGCGTTAAATAATTTAGAATCTAAGATACTTAGCAAAGGGCGGAAGTTGATGCGCGAGAGGGTGCAGAGGTTGAAGTTCGAATGTTTCGAACGGGGATGATGCGGCCGGCAGCCTTTAAGAAAACTGGCTTCAGTCAGGGCGAACGGAGTTTCGAACTCCTCGAGATCGATCGAAGAACCATCGCCGGAACTGTTCCATCCAATTATGCGACTCGGTTTTCGCGGCGATGACCCTGGTTAACCCGGCTACGTTCCGACTGTTGTTGTTCCTGGCTGTGTCGTTGTTGTTGTTGAAACAAAACGGGCGTAGTACCCCTCGAGTCGAGGCGATGCTTAAATTCATCGCGAGCGAAACATAAGAGGAGAAAAGAAAGAGGGAAAGAAAGAAACACGAAAGAAAAAAGTTAGACCAGCCGTTTCGAATTTCAGGAACCCGGGGTGGGGAACTTTTTCTATTCCAAAAGCCGGTGGACAGGCTCGCCAACCCCACCGAAGAAGTTGACCGAAAGTTTCTAGCTCACGTGCGAGGAGACTTCGAGTGGAAAGGACGAGTCGTTAATTTCGTCATTCGTCGCATCCCGCGGGCTCCGGCACGTTGTTCCTTCAGGTTTACAGGTCCTAACTTTTCCTCCTTAACTCGTTAATTAAGGACAAAAGCATGGCGGTGCAGAGAGCTGGCCGGGATGGAGCCGAAGAAGCGAAGTTTTAATAACATTACCGTAATAATACCGTCTGCCCCTTGCTATTCCTTCTTGCAACGTGCCCTAAATTATCAAAGGAACCCCCCCCGAAAACCCGGCCCTTTCTTCGCCCTTTCGATCCCGCCCCGCTCACCCCTGTTTGTTGCGCTTTCCCTTTCGACGAATGCGCCTAACTTTCCATCCGACTTCGGCATATCTTTGATTTTCCGAAATACTCGCCGCCCAGTTCGCTCGGGGCTGTTTTGTGTGTTACGAAATAAAGAAAAATTCGATTTTTTAATAGATCTGTCATAATCACAACTGTAATTTTGCCTCCAGATTCGTTCGAAGGGGTTGTTTTCGGAAACAACTAACCTACCAAACTGCGCAAGAAATAGGTCACGTTTAGGAATTTATCACAGCAAAACTAAACGACGTAGAGTCGAAAATCTTTTTGCAGTACATTCGGCCGAGATTCAATATCGCACGGAGATTTTTTTTACTGACGCTTAAGCGTCCCTTGACGCTTTGACTGCCGAAATAGAAACCCCCAAAATTCCGTAAAATCAAAGTCAGCTATTTGATGAAATAATAATTGAGAAAGAATTAAATGTATGACATCCAGTGGTCCTCCAACTTTTCTGCATTTTACAGATCCTAATCGAGTTTGGTAGAGTTAATATATTAACCTAAAAATTTGTTTCAAAACCTGGTGAAATGGCATTAAACGTGTTAACACATTGCTGACCGGTCACGAGTTAACTCGTGTTTTCATGATCGAACGTTGTTGGAACAATATCATACCAAAAAAGGACATAAAAAGTTATATAGAAGATATGTCTAAAGTTTTATTCGAATGCATTACGTATAAATGAAGTTTATTGAAGTTTATTTAGATTGTTTTTAGTTCTACATTTAATTACGAAATAATATCTGGTGATATTAGACAGCTCCTGCGTAAAATTGCCGGTCAACAATGTGTTAATAAAATAAGCAGAGGTCTGAGGTTTTTTCCTCTAATTTCTGGATTTCTCCGCAACGAGAGTTAGAACTCTGTGTGTCCCAAAACGAAGATCAAGTTGAAAAATCCGTCGAAGATCTAGCGGAGAAACAATCAAGAAGCAACAATTCTCTCCACCTATGGGTGACAGGACATTCAACGTGGTAATAAAATAAGCAGAGGTCCGAAATTTTCTCCGCTAATTTTTGTATTTCTCCGCAACGAGAGTTAGAACTCTGTGTGTCCCAAAACGAAGATCAAGTTGAAAAATCCGCCACAGAGCTAGCGGAGAAACAATCAAGAAGCAACAATTCCACCTATGGGTGACACGACATTCAACGTGGTAATAAAATAAGCAGAGGTCCGAAATTTTCTCCGCTAATTTTTGCATTTCTCCGCAACGAGAGTTAGAACTCTGTGCGTCCCAAAACGAAGATCAAGTTGAAAAATCCGCCACAGAGCCAGCGGAGAAACAATCAAGAAGCAACAATTCCACCTATGGGTGACAGGACATTCAACGTGGTAATAAAATAAGCAGAGATCCGAAATTTTCTCCGCTAATTTCTGGATTTCTCCGCAACGAGAGTTAGAACTCTGTGTGTCTCAAAACGAAGATCAAGTTGAAAAATCCGCCGCAGAGCTAGCGGAGAAACAATCAAGAAGCAACAATTCCGCCTATGGGTGACAGGACATTCAACGTGTTAATAAAATAAACAGAGGTCCGAGGTTTTCTCTGCTAATTTCTGGATTTCTCCGCAAAGAGAGTTAGAACTCTGTGTGTCTCAAAACGAAGATCAAGTTGAAAAATCCGTCGAAGATCAAGCGGAGAAGCAAGCAGGTGCTTCGAGGAAAGAGAGATTGGAAGAATAACAAAGTGGCGTGCGCCCGATAAACTCGGCCTAACCTCGGGCCCTAACGCCGAGGTTGCGCACCGCGGCGGGGTAAAAACGGCAGACAACGAACAAATCGTTGGAAGTTGCGTGCAGCCGGATAGAGACGCGGGACGGATTGAAAACGTTCTCGATTTCCGTGGGAGGAAAGTTGCTCCCCGTGCCGGCAGCGACGTTTCTGTTCCCCCATATTGTTTCTCGATTGCGTGAAATTCGTCGAACGTGAACCGTTCTTGGTCCTCCGGACGTCGCCGGTACCGTGAAACTTTATTCGTCGGAGCGGAACAATATCAAATCGGAAATTCTCTCCTCGATTTGCGAATCGGATACGCCCGGAACGGCGAAACAAGGGACAGAAAACGATCTCGCTAAAACACGTCCGAAAAAAAAAAAATCGAATCAAGCGTCCGTCCACGCGAAAATGTTGTTCCCGGCGGCCCGGTAGCCACTTTGAAAACAACCGCGTTTTCCGCCGTTAAATCTGACTAACACAGAGCGCAACGTCCGCGCGAAACCGAAAATTCTGAGATTTTTTAAAAATCGACCATTCGAAAAATTCCACGATAATTCACGGTCGCGTGTACGGTCCGGCGGAACGCTCGCGAATTTTTTCGTAATTTCTCGTCGAGCAATCTCAAAGCAAAAATCGTCTATAATCCCGGAGGAGGTTGGCGAACACGAGGGCGAAACAAACGGCGACGGAGCGTTAATTGCGAACGAGGAGCAATTTTGCGCCGGTTCGAATCCGCGAGCGGTGTTTCAACGGGATTGCGAATGATCACGGGGCGTTCGTTCAACGTTAGGCGAAATCGGAGCAATCCGGGAGAAGATAGCGTTCGCTATCAGCGGCTATAATCGTAAACGGCGTTTTAAGGATGTCGCGTTTCGCAGATGTGACAGAAAGCCGGCGGAACTGCGCGGAGAGAACTCCGCAGCTGCCCGGGCTGCGCTCTCATTGTCTCGCTTTCGCAATTAGCCGCAGCGGCGGCGGGAGGGGAGGAGTCATCTGGTATCAACAGGTAACTCGGATTCGCATCTCCTTCGTCCGGGTCTCCTTGATAAAAACAAAAGCGATAGAGAGAGACACACCGCCATGTCGGCCAGGTTTCGAAATGTGTGTTGGCGTAATTGTGTCTTCCGCGACGCGAAACAACCACCGCTTTGTCACCGGAGCCATCCGGTCGGCCAAGTTCCCTCTCTCCGCTAATTGAAAATCCTCGTTTCCGGAAATTCGATAACCCGCCTACGACGTGCTCGCTCGATCGGAATACGAGATCGTTCGGATATTTTCTATTACAATGTTTCGCAGGTGTGCCGCTCCGTCGTCGAACTAATTCCATTAAAAATTCCCCGCCGTGTCTGCCGCTGACTCCTCGAAAAGAATAATCGCGCGAATTTATTTACAGAAGTGTCACAGTACCCCGAGGCTCGCTACAACACTGAGCGGAAATAACAGGTTTTATGAAAATAACAGGTGTCCCCATTTTTAGCAATATTTTGAAACTAACCACGCATTCGAGCGTGCTCTATCTTCTAATTCTGTTTTTCCGGTTCTTCCCGGACGGCTCATTACGGTGATAATTTCGTAAGCTTTTTAACTGGCATCTTCCGCGTAAACGTCTAACAAAAAGTGGCAAAAGGGTGGTCCGGATAACTGGCTGGCTGACAGATCCTCCCTTTCTCTCTCGCCCTCTCCGTTTGAAATTACTTTAGCGGGGCGTAATAAAGAATTCCTCGCTCGACAGATATCCAGACAGCTGTATTCTTTCCCTTTGTGGCGCGATAATGAAGGCCTTCCGAGACTCTACGTGACAAGACGGAGG
The DNA here is from genome assembly GCA_028454255.1 of Halictus ligatus. Taxonomy (NCBI): domain Eukaryota; kingdom Metazoa; phylum Arthropoda; class Insecta; order Hymenoptera; family Halictidae; genus Halictus; species Halictus ligatus. The sequence goes on from JAQQRO010000177.1 coordinate 7,873, forward strand.
TTAAAACGTGTGGGCGCACTCGTTTCAGCCTCGGTGTACCTTAGGACCGAGCCCCGGAATTGAATTCAAATTCTCGGGTGGCTCGTGTTTGCACTGCAAACATTGTTTTCCCCCGCCCCCCGCGACCCTCCTCTCGGCGACGTAACCGGCGTTGTTTTGCGCAGCGTGCACCGCCCAAGGAACCCGGACGGGGTTGATAATTGTGCCGAAGATGCGCCGGTTCGCTGTCTTCGCCCGGGCGAGGAGAGACCCTAAACTGCCGGCATAGTCTACGTAATAAAGATAAACGGAGTCGCGCGCCGGCCAACAAATTGACGGAACCGGGGAGAGACCGACGGGATTTATGCGCTCTCGCCTGATAAAACACTTCATCCTACCGCCGGTGAAAGATTATCCCACGGGAAAATCGCCGTGGATCGTTGATTAATAAGCGAAATTGAAGAATTCACTAATAACTTCACTTAGAAGAATTCACTAATCGATTCGCAAAGAGCGAGTCAGTGAGAACTGATATCCGAAATAAATCTATTGGTTGCATCGAAACACTTTTTAATTAATTACGCAGAATTTTAAGAGACGCGTCGAACGAGTACGATATATGATTTGTTTATTTATCTCGTCTTGTCTGAGAGCTCAAGGTGACCTAGACTATTTTCGTGGCCTTTTTTAATACCACTTACGACGACCTTAAGTTGGCATTGAAAAAGCTCGAAGAAACCCTTGGAAAATAAGTATAAATCAAATTGTATCCGATAGGCCCGTTAAAATGCTCTTAGAAATTCATTAAACAGTTTTTTTACACGACCAATAGACGCCCAGTTGTTTTAGCTAGTTATCACTGACTCGCCGAGTATGTCGGAAATTCCTGAAATTTCCGCTTCTGCATTATGTCAGGTTAACTCGATTCGGCATGAATATTTGACTAACACGAGATAGCGTGGAAATTGGATATATGAAATATAGAATGCTATGATGCGGAGTAAAATATTACCTGAGTAAGAAGGATGGTGTTCTGCTCGTTTATAATGTTGCGAGACCGTGCGTATTGCGTGTTGTAATATTATTTGTAGACTGTCAGACACTCTTTGTGCATCGGTTACGTAAACCTCGGATCCAGGAAAAATATGTTTCTACTCACAATAACTTTAACAAGATCAACGCAACAGTCGCTCGTTCTTCAGACGTGCCCGGCTGCTGCGTACTTCGTCCAATTATGATTCTCGACGTTGGCTTCGACACGTAATTTTCGTTTGTAAAATCAATCGCGATAACACTGAAAATACGGAATTCAAAAATACGCGCCTAATGACCTGCCCGCACAATGACGCCAGATGGGGGGATGGAGCGTGAATCGAAGGGAAAAAATTACCCCCGTCCCCCTCGACCGGTATCAGGTCGGTAGGTGACATTTTAATGCGTAGTAATACACAAACAGAGGTGCGTTACGTCACCGGGCGGAAGCGTGAGGGAATAAGCGCGTTAGAAGTGGGAAATTAGAGTGGGGGGACGGGCCCTTACCTGGCCACCCTGTTTCTAGGTGAGCTCAGTTGTCAACAAACAGTTCCATACGTCAAATGTGGTGTTCAAGTTCAAGTTCTAGTAGTGTTGTGATTGTGTGGTGTTTCGTTCGTGCAGCTTCTCGTGAAGTCGACGAGGTTTTAATCGGGTGAAAATCGTGTTACATCGTTCTTCCATTCATACACGTTTTTAACGTAAGTACCAATATTACGAGATTTATCTCCAAAAGTTTCTTAAGCTTTTTCGATGGAATCCATACCTCCTCCGGAGAGAGAACAATGTGATAAGTTCGATCATAAACTATTTTATATGATTTCTTTTACGTTTGAGAGAAAGAGAGAGAGAGAGAGAGAGTGAAATTCTGCACGGTGTCCGATGTTATACCAAACGGATAAAAATACTGGTTAAAAATATAAAATATTATAATTATTTAAGCACTGTAACTGACACAGTAAAGTCTTGAATATATTTTCTGTTTGAGACTAGCATTTCCGAATTTTCTGTAATCAGTTATTTCAGATTTTACGCTTTCATGACAAAGTGAAAGCCGACTTATTAAAACTATTTAAAATATGTATTTTTCGTAAAATTCACTTGCACATATTTCCCTGCGAATAATTACGTGTACAAATTAAGATCCGTCGGTTTTCGTCGCGACGGCACCGTTTGCGGCGTTAATTGCGAACGGACAAGCGATCCCGAAAGCGACACTGATTTGTTGGTGAATCTGGCAATCACGCAAACTGAACTACTAATACAGATACTTTACGTTTCGATAAACAAGTGATTTCGGAAGATTACGAGATCGTTCGGTTGCATGGATTGTGTGATGCTAATGAACGAGCGTGCAACGCAGGCGCGCGCGCGAGCACACACACACACAC
>JAQQRO010000178.1:0-10259 GCA_028454255.1 Halictus ligatus
ATTCATTGTAAATATTGGAATCATCTAGCTGGGAAATTCATTGAAAATATTGGTAGCTTCAAGGTAGAAAATTGATTGTAAATATTGGTAGCTTCCAGCTGGAAAGTGAATTGCAAATATTGGTGTCTTTTAGGAGGATAACTCATTGTAAACATTGGTAGCTTCTAGGTGGAAAATTCATTGTAAATACTGGTAGGTGCAAAGTAGAAAATTCATTGTAAATATTGATAGCTTGTAGTTGGAAAGTGAATTGCAAATATTGGTGTCTTTTAGGAGGAAAACTCATTTTAAACATTGGTAGCTTCTAGCTGGGAGATGCATTGAAAATATTGGTAGCTTCTAGCTGGGAGATGCATTGAAAATATTGGTAGCTTCAAGGTAGAAAATTGATTGTAAATATTGGTAGCTTCCAGCTGGAAAGTGAATTGCAAATATTGGTGTCTTTTAGGAGGAAAACTCATTGTAAACATTGGTATCTTCTATGTGGAAAATTCATTGTAAATATTGGTAGCTTCAAAGTAGAACATTCATTGTATATATTGATAGCTTCTAGCTGGAAAGTGAATTGCAAATATTGGTATCTTCTAGGAGGAAAACACATTGTAAACATTGGTAGCTTCTAGGTGGAAAATTCTTTGTAAATATTAGTAGCTTCAAAGTAGAAAATTCATTGTGAATATTGATAGCTTCTAGCTGGAAAGTGAATTGTAAATATAGGTATCTTCTAGTTGGAAAGTGAATTGCAAATATTGGTGTCTTTTAGGAGGAAAACTCATTGTAAACATTGGTAGCTTCTAGGTGGAAAATTCATTGTAAATATTGGTAGCTTCAAAGTACAACATTCATTGTATATATTGATAGCTTTCAGCTGAAAAGTGAATTGAAAATATTGGTATCTTCTAGGAGGAAAATTCTGTACCAATCTTGAATATTTCATATTGAGGTGGAAATTTCGTCATTGACTCCGTATCCTAATAGAAAAATTTGACATTGACCTACGTACCTTGTTTGAAAAATTCATCCTCTACCTCCCAATTGTACAAGCGCAAATTCTACGAGGCTCGATTAAAAAGTTTCTGGAACCATCCATATTCGACCGAATCCATCTTTTTGTCCAGCTACATGACCTACAAACGACATTGAACCTAGTCAATCGTGAATGTTCAGTCATTGTTTGAAATCGTTTATTCGCCAGTAATGGTTGTGTCATTTTACACTGATCTTCTTGTGCCCTAATCGAAATTGCGAGGCAAGAAATCTCGGATACCGTTCGAGAAGAAATCGACGAGGCTGAAATTCAGAAGAGGAGGAAGAGGACAGCACGAATGGTCATCGACCGGAAAGCCGTGGATCGGCGTGTGTCTCAGACTGCGATAGGTTTATCAGAGGAAGTCAGATGGTACTCGAGGAAACGTTTCCCTCGGGGAATACGCGTGGGCTACCTACGGTACCCTGAAGAAATGAGTGTAACCTCGTCGGTATGCAAGTATTATGTGTCTCGAGGAAACGGGATATCCCCGACCTGACTCGGCAAACAATCGATACCAGACCGAAGGAGTCGATATACTCTGTTTACACATGTACGAGCGAAAAATTGTATGCACCTATCGAAGTATGCGCGATCTTCTTGCGACCGACGACGTTTAATCGATTCCCACGATGCACGGGGCCGATCTTATCAGCTTATCGAATTACTCCCGGAGTCGGTTATAAACATTAACGTCTCATTAACAGCGTGAGAAACTGACTGTTCGTGTTCATGTTGGAGCGTTTCTTTCATCGATTTTCAATCCTTCGAATCATTTTCGTCGCCGTGGTATGCCGAGCTTCACGTTGTAGGAACAATTTCGCTGAAATCAGAATAAAATGGCTTTGGAAACAACAAAAATCCAGATTTTAAAATTGGTAGATACCTTGACGGAGGAATTGACCTTTTTCAATTTTACTAATAGGCAATCGGTATGATCACAAGGGGTGTTAAATATTTCTAGCTTCCTAACAGGAGAAATTTCGATTAGATCACTAGATAAAATATCATTAGATAAAAAATCTACTTTTAGCTATAAAATCTTGACAAACTAATTGGCCATTTTCAATGTTACCAGCAGGCCATTGTTATAATCACAAGGGGTGCTAAATATTTCTAGCTTCCTAACAAGAGAAGTTTCGATTAAATCACTAGATAAAATATCATTAGATGAATCATTAGATAAATAATCTACTTTAAGCTATAAAATCTTGACAAACGAATTTTCCATTGTCAATGTTACCAGCAGGCCATTGATATGATCACAAGGGGTGCTAAATATTTCTAGCTTCCTAACAAGAGAAATTTCGATTAGATCAAGATGGATCTACATTGAACAACCATGGATCTACAAAACCCATTTTTAGCTATAAAACCTTGACAAAGAAATTGGCCATTTTCGGAGTCACCTTCAGGTTTCCAAAGTCCTCTGAAGGGGTGCTAAACACTTCCAGCTTCAGAATAAGAAAAATTTTGCTAAAATAAGAAGATGGGTCTGAAGTGAACAATGTACAATTACTGTACAACAAAAATATGTATTTTTTTCAGTAGCTAGAAGGAATTGGTCATTGTCAAACTCACTTATAGATTTTCAACGTCCTCTCAAGGTGTTCCGTCTCAAGACGAAACAGATGTTTTATTATATACAAACGTGGTTTATCGTCAGTGTGCAACTTTTCCAATTGCACTAGCAATTATGGTAGCGACACGGGACAAGGTTTATATAATATTATAATAGTTTATATAATATTTCGCCACTCGGTCACTTCCTATACCCAAGGGGGCGAGATTGCTGGCGAAGGTGCCCTCCCGCACAAAGTTACCCTCCCTTCGGCAAGGGTAGTAGGCGTTGACAAAAGTCGATAACCAATCACATTCAAATTAGAAGACAGAGATTATTGCAACCCACCAACTAGCTTCAAGGAGACACAAGCATTTATTATATATCGAAAATCACGGAAAATCTTAATAAATTTGGGGTTGCCACTTTCATAAGACAATATTTACCACGTTAATGCTTGGTTAACGTTAAAATTAACGACTATAGGGAAAGTCAATTTTTCCAATAGCTGAAAAGCTTGACAAAGTAATCGGCCATGTTCAAAGTCGTCTTACGGGGTGGCCCATGACCCCGTCAAAGGGTGCCAATCGCGTCCATTTCTCCAGAAACAAAAAATTTGCTGAAATTATAACCAAACGGGTCTGAAATTAACAGGCGCCGATCGAATATGGAAGATGCAATTCCGATGACTATAAACGCGTTCAGAATGGAACATAGAGGCTATCGTGTCGCGTTGAAGCGGTTTCAGAGTTATCGGATAGCTCTCGCGGCAATTACAACCCCCGTGCGTATCCCACCCCGTTCTCCTTCGGGCATAAACGTCCCGATATTATTAATTATCCGGCTGCTCCGGGGCCGGTGTGCCCGGCCGGTCGAAAGAAACTTTGAGGCGGACTGTAACGACGCTCCCCGCCGAATAAGACTATAAATTCGTCTGTGTAAATCACGTGGGAGGGTAACGACAAGAGCGGTAAGGCCATTTCTTTTTTTCTGCCTCTCCCTCTCTCGCTCCCGCTGTCTCGCTCCCTCCCCATCGCCGGGCGCGTACTGAAGTGTACGCGCGCGATCCCCGCACGCTCGTGGAAGATGTTATTGGTGGCAGGTACACGTGTGTTCCCGAAGGGAAGCACGGACGTGGCCGAAGGGACAGGAAAGTACAAGTGTTTCAAGGAACGCGTAATTTATATTCGAGGCCCGTCGACGCGCGATGCGCGCACGGTTTTATGTGCCTTTCGGGAAACAACGTTACGAGGCAATTAATTTTTCGAAAATCCCGCCCGATTAACCGCCACCGCCCGCACACCCTCGCCCCCTCTGTTAACCGTTCCACGCCGGCCGCAACGCTTTGCAATGTATCCGCAATGTTGGACGCATTGTAATAAAACGGACCCGTTGCCGCGTCTCTCTCTCTCTCTCTCTCTCTCTCTCTCTCTCTCTCTTTCTCTCCCTTTCGCGCGCGCGCTCGCGCTTCGACTCTCTCTTTCTCTGTGTTTCGAGCGCGCGAACGGCTTTTATCGTTCGACTCGGCTCACTCTGAAATTTATCGGCGTCGTTCCCCGGCGAATTTGTTGCTCCGACGACTATCGGACGAGGAAGGAATTTTTGGAATAATTGATAACGCTACGCCGCGACGGATAACGCGGGCCGCGAGCGACGCGAATCAGTAAGATGAAACGATAGCGAGATCCGTTCTCCGTGGATTGGTCTCTGTTCTGATTTTTAACCCCTTAACGCACAGTTTTTTTTTTTGAGAAAGAAGACCGGCCAAAAGAGATCAATTTTTGATATACTGCGCTTCTGTTCCATGGGAAAAGGGTATATTTTGTTCTTGAATAAATAAGTGTTGTAGCTTACAATCCCATGTAAATGATAAATGTCAGTAAAACGATTTCTTTTTCTTTGCTTTCACATTGTTATTTTCAATTCTCGATTATATTCGAGCGTGAAAAATTATAACAGCGTAAAATACAACGCTGCTCGAATTATCTCGAGTGTGCACAGTTTGGCCTGTTTAGCGCGTTCGAATTAACTCGAGCGTACAAGTTAAGGGGTTTATTTACATCTATACAAATTTTTAATTCAATTTCACATTTTATGAGACAGTGCTTTCGTTGAAATTATTAGGGGTACACATAGGTAATAAATTATTTTGAAATCTAAATCAAACTACGTAGTAAATTCAGGTTTTTATTTCTTAATTTATTATAGAATCTCTTTCCTGCAAATTTTCAAACCCCCTTATAGAAATCCAGGCTACAGAAGTGAATGTTTTATTTCTTAAACAATGCTCCAGAGATTTGAAAAGATGATAGTCAGAGGGAGCAATATGAGTACGGGGGTGTGGTGAAACTTCCTATTGTAATTGTTTGATTTTTTCCTGAGAGAGTTTCTGGGCATTGTCAATTTGCAGTATTACAAATTTTCTGTGGACTAAAGATGCCCTCTTTTTCAATAGTTCTGAACACAGCCTGAACACAACGTTGACATTTGTTGACCTTCGACATATCTCCATAAACATCGCAAATTTTCTTTGTTGTCACCGTTGCCACTATTAAATCCCGCATGAAAATGAAAAAGTATGCAATGACGAATATGATCCTCGGAACGCCAACAGAGGTTGCTTTAGCGAAAACTGTAAAAGAATACGTGTTTCCTTTTCAACGATCGGTACAGAACTAAAGGAAACAAAATAGTAAATAATTGATTACTTATGGGTACCCCTAATACATATTAACAAGGGCGCCTTTTTATTAACTTTAGTGGATAGAAATAAAAAAAAAAGAGAGCCAACAGCACGTGGTGTTCCCAGGCGGTCACCCATCCAAGTACTGACCACGCTCATCGCTGTTTAACTTCGATGATCGGACGAGAATCGGTTCATTGCAGCGAGATTTGACCGTTGGCGGGTTTAAAAAAATTCAAATGCACTAAAAATTGTTCCCAATCCAAACGTTTAATAAGACTAATAACTAGCGACCATAATAACTTAATGTATGATCCTCGGAAGGTACGGACGCCGCCATTTTATTACAGGGTTGTAATCACCAGCAGCAAACCTTCTGAACCAACGTTGACACTTGTTGACCTTCGATACATCTCCAAAAATGAAAATGAAAAAGTATGTAATGACGAATATGATCCTCGGAAGGTACGGACGCCGCCATTTTACTACCGGGTTGTAAAAGAAATGATGCTCTCTAGAATATTTTGAACACAGGCTGCTTTACCGAAAATTGTAAACGAATAACAATCAACAATCATATCTTCAACAATCGGTACAGAGCTAAAGGCAAAACAGATTCTTTGCGAATAATTGATTTCTTATTAGTTCCCCTAATATTAAACTTGCTAAAATACGTAGATAAAATTACACGTGGATAGATACGTAGATAAAATTCCAGAAATGTCCGTACTAAATAAATTGGTTATAACATAGGAGGAGATATTTTAATAGGATTTAATGACGTATTTACGGAATAACAAGCGAGTCGAGAGATGCTTCGTTAAAAGTACCATAACACAAAAGTATCTGCACGGTAACGTCTACGTCAGAGGGCAACAGCCTCTATATTTGTCTAAGCCCCGTTCCCCCGGTTCGGAAAGAAGGGATAATTATTTTCTGAGCTTCCTGGTACGAAGAAAGACAGACCGCGAACGGAGAAAGAGAACGCCAACGGAGTAGGAAGTTTGAAAGTAATTAGAACCTTCCAGCCAGCGCGACGAGCCAGGCGCTTGGTCACTTTATGTTCCACCTGGAAAAAGGCGAACGAATTCGAGGATTTTTGCCCCGCAGTCACGAACACCGTTAGAGGCGTTTCTGGATCGCGGATTTGGATCGGATTTTTTGCGGTCGTTACACGCTCCCTCCACAAAGGCACGCACGTTCTCTGTCGTCGCGAAGGAGAACGTGATTATTAATTCAATTCACCGGTCCCGTTCCGGAAACCTCGCGTTTTTACTTCGGTGGTCTGTCGAGGTCGCTTTGAACACCTTCTAAAAAAATTCGTGGAACCGGAACGGTTGCTTACAGCGAGCCTGAAAGTGGCAAATAAAGTTTCAGATATCGGCAAATCGTGGTTGTAGTGTTCACAGAAAAAGTGGAACTTTGTTTGTTTACGCAGAATTCGGATTCTTTGATATTTTTCAAGATTGCAGCAGATCCTCAGCACTCAAAGATTCATCGTAAGATGTGGAAAATGTTCAATTTAAAATTCAAAATCCAAATTAACCCCTTGCACTACGATGTATTTTACGTTTTCAGTGATCAGAACCTTTTTGTAATTCGTAATTCCCTAAGGAGAGGAGAAAATTTATGTCTATTGTATGCCTATATGTTCTTCGATAGTTGTACATTAAGAATGCCAAAATAGAATTGTATTTCGCTTCAAAGGAAACTAATAGTACACATATTTGTTAGACTCTGTTCAGAATCTTCATCACGAGTCAGACTCGTGAAAGTAGTGCAAGGGGTTAATTAATTTAAAATTAATAATTCGAGACTCTTCCATCAGGTTGTAACTATTCTCAGCACTGTGATGAAATATTTAAAACCTCCTCAGGTACCCATTGCTGAAACATTAATTCTGGGAAGATCTATAAAATGCCCAATTTAAAAATCATCTCCTAAAATGAACTCTGCACCCAAAATCAATTATTTCTCGTGCACCTAGGAGGTTGTAAAAATTCGCAGCGGTCTAGTGAAGTCTCCGGAAGCCCCTCAGATCCGAGGCGCTCAAAAGTTACTCCTGAGAAGACTTATAAAATAATTAAAATACTTGCTACTTAATATTAAAGTCACCCCCTAGCCCGAGTAAAACAATTATTCCCTGAAATCGACTTACCAGTTCAAACGAATAACTTCCCAGCCAGTAAGATGTGAAAAATGTTCAATTTAAAATTTAAAATCCAAATTAATCAATTTGAAATTAATAATTCGAGACTCTTCCATCATGTAACTATTCTCAGCACTGTGATGAAATATTTAAAACCTCCTCAGGTACTCGGCGCTGAAACATTAATTCTGGGAAGATCTATAAAATGCCCAATTTAAAAACCATCTCCTAAAATGAACTCTGCACCCAAAATCAATTATTTCTCGTGCACCTACGAGGTTGTAAAAATTCCCAGCGGTCTAGTGAAGTCTCCGGAAGCCCCTCAGATCCTTGGCGCTCAAAAGTTACTCCTGAGAAGACCTACGAAATAATTAAAATACTTGCTACTTAAAGTTAAAGTAATCCCTAAAACAATTATTCCCTGAAATCGACTTACCGGTTCGAATGAACAACTTCCCAGCCACCGAGCGGCTCTCGGCAATCGTCGATACACGTTAATAGACCGGAGTCCCGGTGTCCGTGGATCGAGAGCCGCGTGATTCATGTCCGTGGACGAAACATCCATGGGATCGCGGGAGTTCACGGTTCGAAAACGCCGCGAGAGGCTTCGACGAGAACGAGATCGAAGATAATTGGTAGGAAAGCAATAGGTCGGGCCGTGTACGCACATTTCTGCGTGCGTGGCCATCTGTAACAGAGGCACTGTATAACAGAAGGGGCGAGGGGGGTAGCAGGGGACGGAGAAACGGCGTGTGCAACGGCTCGACTATAGGAAACGAGCCTGGACAGAGAGAAAGAAAGAGAGAGAGAGAGAGAGAGAGGGAGAGAAGGAATCCCGCGAGCGAGAACGAGGCGGATGTGGCGCTGAAAGACAGCGGCTTGTTACTTAATTCCATGCGCTCGCTTAAATAGAACGACTTAGACTTAAGGTAGTCTGCAAAAATCGGAGACACGCCGTTGTGGAGAGGCAGCGCGGCTCGTGCGTATACACGCCGGTGCGGCGCACCAACACGCGGAAGAACGGACACCGGGATACGTGCACGTATAAGGGACGCGGACAACAACGTATTTGATCGTGCAATGTCGGGGGTGCCTACTGGTTTTGATATACGAGCACACCAATACACGATCGAACGGTGTTACACGCGTGAGTCATATTGAAAACCAGTCCTAGCGATTGCTCGAGAGCACACGCGCGAGCGCGAGCCTCTAAAGTGCCCGAGACTTCTGAATATCGAGACCGTTCGACGAGCAGACCGACTTTCTTCTCCTCCGTTCTGCGACTTTTCCCGTCCACGGACGCCTTTTATTCCACGCTTCGGCCCACGGTTTCACGGGAAATTGGTGTAGCACATTTTTCCGTTCAGTTGACATGCTTCTCGGAGTCCTCTGGTATGCTGTAATACTTTTTCGAACGGGTGACACACAGGAGCCGTTGGCTTTTGTCTGGTCGATCAACTCCACTAAATAGAAAGGCAGAGGATTTTTATGAAATATATTCATTTTTGTTTTGAATTCTTTGTCAGTCCGCAGTGTTGAGTACAATTATTGAAGGTGATTATTCCAAGTGAAAAATATTAAGTAGTATTCAGGTTTTATTAGTATTTAGCAGTAGTAGTAAGATTTTATCAATTAATTTGACCAACAATGGGTGGATGTAATTCCAAGTAAAAACGATGTATTGATCTAAAAAGATTACCCTCGTCATTAGACTGCAGATCTTTATGCAAAATGAAAAATGTTTGCAAGACGCAGGAGCGAAATAAAAATGTATTTTCTCCTTTAATTATTTTATTAAGTTGAAACCAATACGCTGACATCTTGCAACGTTTTTAATTATTGAAGGTGATTATCCCAAGTGAGAAATATTAAGCAGTCGTCAGGTTAGTCTGAATGCTTCCTCTGCGAATTTTATGAATTAACTTGATCAACAATGGGTGGTTGTAATTCCAAGTAAAAACAGCATATTGATCTAAAAAGATAATGGAAATAAATGCACCACCTGGAGAAGCAATTTTTAATGCAATTGTAATCATTGAGCCCTACAGAAAATGTTTTTAAATCCATTTCTATGAGAGACAGAAAGCCTCGTTACTAGACTGCATTCGGTGGTGTTAAGTATAATTATTAAAGGTGATTATCTCAAGTGAGAAATATTAAGCAATAGTCAGGTTAGTCTGAATGCTTCCTCTGCGGATTTTATGAATTAATTTGACCAACAATGGGTGGGTGTAATTCTAAATAATAGCAACATTGGAAGTATTCAAGATCAATACATTCCTTGCAGTTTAAACCAAAGAGACACCAAAAGAAAAACCGAAGAGAAAACCAAAAGAGACAAATAAACTCCTCTGTGGTCCCCTATGTCTTGCAATTATTGGAAACGATTTTTATTTTACACAATTTTATTTTATTTTGAGATACATTGAGCTGAAAAGAAAAACGGAATAAATGTACAACCCGAGAAAGTAATTTTTAATTCAATTGTAATTTTTGAGATCCACAGAAAATGTTTTTAAATCCACTTCTGCATGAGACAGAAAACCTTGTCACTAAACTGCTGAACTTTACGCAAAATAAAAAATATGTTTGCAAAACGCAGGAGGGAAATAAAGAATTATTTCTTTTTATAATTATTTTATTAAGTTGAGATCAATACGCTGACATCCTTCAATGTTTTTAATATGTCCCTTGCTTTAAATTTACCACCATAAATTTAATATAAATTATCTTACAAATTTTATGTACCTATAAATTTTCTATGTAAATAATTTTTTATAATTTCAATAAAACTTCATTACAAACTTAACTTACTTATTGATATTCAATTAATTTTTTC
>JAQQRO010000179.1:0-10193 GCA_028454255.1 Halictus ligatus
AATACGACGATGTAGTTACGCAATTTTAGGAGGGGTACATATTTTTCTCAGACATGTTTCTCTTGTGAGATTTCCGAGGCATCCACGTTTTCGAAATGATCGTAAAATTTTCCATTTGGTCCGTCATTCTCCATAGAAACGGTTGATTTACGTTTAGAAGTCCGACAATGAAAATGTAGTTCAATTTCGGAGTTCAGCGAAATATGACACTTAGGTTGAACTTTTATACCTCACCTTTGAAAATGTGAATACTGCGACGGTGGCTAAAAATTATTAATTGGAGTCTCCATCTATTAATATTTATTTGAAAAACAGTCTGGCGCTCGGTCAATTACTGGCAAACGCAACCATAGTCGCCAGATCAAGACTGTTCCTTCCACTCTAATTTCCCCTTCTACCGCGTCATTCCCCACGCTTCCGCAGGGTTCAGGTCACGTGACGTGTTCCGTGCTCCCTCCCCTCATCCAGCTTCTATGCGGGCATCTTGTTTCTTGACAAATAATACCGGTACAGTGAATTCTCGATATATGTCACAACACGGATCAGCGTCGTGTTTTGGCCAGGAGACATACCCGAGCCGTGTTATGTTCACGCTCTGCGGGGTCCGAGGCCTCTCGAGTTTCGTTGCTGCTCACGGGATATACCCCGCGGTAGTGGGGATAATTCCGCGACGTTTATTATGCAGGCCTTGGCGACATATATAGAGAAATCAGTGTACTTGAAAAAATTATTGATTCAGCTTGAAAATTGGTATTAAGCCGTTTTTGGGGTCGCTGATCACGAATCTGAACTTGAAATTAGGAAAAACAAAATGTCGGATACAATATGGCGGAAATATACACTAAAAAATTATTGGTTCTGTTTGAAAATTGGTATTAGGTCGTTTTTGTGGTCGCTGATCACGAATCTTAACTTGAAATTAGGAAAAACAAAATGTCGGATACAATATGGCGGAAACATACACTAAAAAATTATTGGTTCTGTTTGAAAATTGGTATTAGGCCGTTTTTGGGGTCGCTGATCACGAATCTGAACTTCAAATTAGGAAAAACAAAATGTCGGATACAATATGGCGGAAACATACACTAAAAAATTATTGGTTCTGTTTGAAAATTGGTATTAGGCCGTTTTTGGGGTCGCTGATCACGAATCTGAACTTGTAATTAGAAAATTCGCTGGCTCATATTGACCTGACCGAGGGGAAACACTAATTCTACGGATAGCAAACACTACCCTTTGTATTGTATAAAGTGGGTATTCTATTAGCACTTCATAGTTTCCAAAGAAGGAAGAATTACTTGTCTTTTTACGTACAATAAGATCCCATAATAAAAATTATAGGTTTCCTTTTGAAAAAACAACGTTGGCCTTCAAATGACCTTGAAAACGCCATCCAAATAAAAAACTATACTGCCTTGGACACGTGTTTTACACTTTTTAAATAAATTCTGAAAGTTTTCAAACGAACAGCCGATATAAAAACAGCGTTCGTGTATGAAAAATATAAAAAATTTCGGATATATGATTCTTTATAAAAAAACTGACATTCTATACAAAATTCGTTTAAATTTTGCATAAAGACTTAGTGCATTCTCTCACAGTTTGACAGGAAATGCAAGGAAAGCACATAAAATACCTACTCTGCGTTACAAAAAACAGTGCTATGACCACAGAGGTACCTAGTGGCAGCTAATTTTTGTTTAGAATTGCAAGATAATACTATGTAGTAGAAGCTCCAACAATGTTTAGCGCTAGTCCGTGTGAGACTTGCAACATTTACTCCAAATCGTAAAAAATGCCTTCACTTTTACTCTGCCGTTTGCATACACAGTTCTCAGTTAACAATGAACATTTGGCGCTAAAAACTATGCAACTTATCTCCACAAACAGCATCCATAATGCACAATTAAAATCGAAACGTTTCAACACAATTTGTACACTGTGCACTTAAAATTCTCAATGGTCTTCACGAGCTTAAGAAGTCTAATGAACTCGAAGTTCGGACTGTGACTGTTGGTCAGGTCTAAAGAAAGACGACCTTTCTGCTGTTTACCCCCACTTGGAAACACCCTTAGAGTACCCAACCCCACACTTAAAACTTACCCAGCTGAAAGTTCATATTTTAGGTTTTGGCCACGCTTTTCCGGCTTTGGGACCACTGTGCCCCGCTACGCATACCGTTTCTTTCCCCCTCATTCTTCGGGTCTCGTATCGATATCACACAATGAAATTAGCCTGTAGCATTATGCAAATTGTTCTGTCGGTCGATTAGTCCACATAACGAACGCTCCACCGTATCCAAATCGACCCATCTCTGTCGTCCCAACAGGACGGATCGTTCCCTCGGTTTTTGCAACCAGTTGCGCCTCGCCTGTCGCGCGTCGTCCTTTTACCTCGCCTCGGATCCTGATCGCGGGTGTTTCTTAAGAATGGCTATGGAAATGCCGTGGCTCGTCCTGCCCGACGGATTTGATCTCATCCTCCCGCGGAGACGGCCGGGAATATACGTTTCCATCAGACGTTCAATAGCCGCGAGCCGATCGTAATTCTTTCTCCCGAGGTTAAGACGGTTTTTGCTCCTAACGGAGATTTCGTTTCGATGATCAGCTTCGGGGGCTTGATACCGGGGATATCGACTCCGTCGGTGCAGCCTCGCGCAGACCTCGTCCTCGTCGTCGTCGTCGTCGTCGTCGTCGGCGTCGGCGTCGCCTTCTGCCGGTTTCGTACATTCCACGTGAAATTGATGGATTGACTGGCAATGGTTCAATCCTGTCGTGAATGATACGCCCTCGCTACCGGCAATTCCGTGGCATCTGGATAAATAGACAGTTTCCGTGACGCGACGACGACAACGGGAACAAACATCGGTTCGCCCGGCACACGGCATGCTGGGAATAATTTCGGTTTACGAGTACGCGTTTAATAGAACCCGACGAGACAAAGGGTGCTCAGTCGAAGAAACGATTAACGATCTAACGGTGACCGTGCTATCCTGTCCAGTGACCGATAGAACGGGGGATAAAGATGAGATCGCGCTTCACAGTCGGTTGGAAAAACATCCGACACCAATTTTCCATCTCGATAACCTGTTGACCATTTCTATGGATTTTCACGTATCGAACGCGAATCTGAAAAATGTGTTTCTCCGGCAATTTTCCGGGAATTTATTCGCTGTGCAAACTCTAATTTGCAGTCACTTCTTCGAAAATCGGTTATTCGTGCTGAATGGTGTTTCGATCAAGAGATTTAAAACAGTTCGTTTACTGCATTAATGCCTACATTAGTTTATAATTACATTGCTCGGATACACAATTCGCACGTCCGTCAATTTGCAATATGTTAAGATATATTCTACTCTTCGAAATAATTTCTGCCTTCTCTCTGTACGCAGTTATTCTCTCTTGTAAGATAGAATTCTGGTTTGTAACTAACTAATGAAGGTCCAGCGCGGCTGATAAAAAATTTGGATTTGACATCAATCTATTTTGGGGGCTACGAATCAATTTGTCGCCTCACAGCTAACAATTTTGGAAGAAAACTGAAGTTTTCAGATGTAAGAATTTTTGTTCGCTTCGACTGTGAGAACTATGAAAATGATTCTTGCGCAATGCGGTTCTGCAGACTCTCCTAAATATACGGTGTATTTTTGTACAACTACGGTAACGTTTGAACGTGTTTAAATAGCGTTTAAAGGGAGCGGGACGCCTTCTTATTTATTATTATAGATATTGCATGCTAAAAATATTTTATAACCAGCCACGTATACTAATATCATTAATAAGTAATTATACTCATAAATTTGTATTAAAAATACAAAATTTGTTTGTGTCAACTTACTTTCCGACTGGCGAAAATTTGACAAGGATTTTAGAAATTTGTAATAACCACACTTTCCGCGATGCTTTCGTTTTGGAACTCTACAATCGACTGGGGCACTAGAATATACCATACTGCTTACTATAAACAGAAGCAGAAGACCAGGAAAGTCGAGTACAAACCATATTAAAAAGAAAAAACAACATCGCGTACTCCGAATTCGACCGCGTCGACTTAAGGGGGCCGAAAGGCATTTGACCTTGACTGTCACGCTATGTTACGCTGTGCCTTTTTTTCTAGACATTTTATGTCTTAAATAAGTAAGTAATCAAGTAAAAATGCGTACCGCCGTCTTTGTACATGTCTTAACTACGTCTGGCCAGAGCCTTTTTTCGATATGAACACTAAATCTCGCGAAATTAAGAGAGTCTCTCTGCGGCAGCCATCTTGTGACGTCATGCTTGCTTCAGAAAGCGAGATTTCTGCCGAATATTACATATTACTCGACGATGAGGTAGAAATTCGCAATTTGGGCTCCATACAGACGTAGATTGGACTTTTAGAAAACACAATTGACCACTTCTAAACTGCTCATTAAATTATTGAAGCGGCAGTTTGTCTAGATTTTGACCACTTCGCGGCCACGGACGAGTTATCTCGCGACGAAACACCGTGCATACAATAACCACAGATGAGTTATCTCGCGACGCAATACCGTTCGTACGATGGGCACAGACGAGATAGCTTGCGACAAAGTTTCGTTCTTTTACCGTTCGTACAACGTCACAGACAGGATATATTGTGATTTTTTATTATGTTTACATATCTGAATGTCTTGTACCCTGCTTTCTGTGTAAGGACTGTTGCTTCAGTTTGCAAGTAGTTCTGCACGATAGTAGATGGAGATGTCCCGTCGAATAAGAAACCGTATAATTAGCGATACTAGTGATAGTGAGAGTGAAATCGCTAGTAATGCAGATATTACGAGCTGGAGGATGAGTGACGACGACGTTCCATTATTTGAAAGATGGAAAAAGTTGACTAACCAAAGGAAGCGGAAAATTCCAACGGTCACAAGAAACTTTGAGCCTCGGATTTTAAAATATACGGACACTGGAAACGGAGTACAGTCCTCGTCATACTTGTCAGAAAATAGTCGTCCTCTTGCGATTTTTGAATGTTTCTTTTTTTTACGAAAACATATACTATAACATGCACATGGGCGGAGTAGATCATGTAGACCAACTTTTACACGGATACGAATCATTCCGAAAAACACTAAAATGGTACAAGAAACACTTTTTTCATTTGCTGGATATTACAATATGTAATACCCACGCAATATGGAATTATCTCCACGCAGACAAGAAAAGTTTTCGGGAAATGTCAGAAGATATATTAATCGGATTAGTAAAGAAATATAAAATTCCACAAGACAATTTATACTTTAAAGGGAAAAAATATCATTTTCTCTCCTTTCGTTTTGCATCCTGATGTTTCCTCAAGTCAATACCTCCAACGCAAAACAAATGTCACCCGACAAAGCGTTGTGTGATTTGCAAATCAAACAATTTACGGAAAGAAACACGTTATTATTGTAAAAACTGTAATGTAGCACTATGTGTGGATCCATGCTTCCAAATATTTCATATAACAGACAAATAAACATCATTCTTCAAAAAAATATTTTCAAATTAAAACTCTCTTACCAATAGTCATCCCAATAGCTCATCGGTGGCGATATACGAACGAAGCTTGGTCGCGAGATTACTCGTCTGTGGCACATCGAAAGCGAAATTGGATCGCGAGATGACACGTCCGTGGTCGCGAAGTGGTTAATTTCGAGAGATTTATTGTTCGTATCGCAAAAAAGGCTCTGGACAGACGTAGCAAAGACATAAGCAAACACGGTGGTACGCATTTTTAATTGATTACTTATTTAAGACGTAAAATGTCTAGAACAGAAGGCACAGCGTAACATAGCATGACAGTCAAGGCCAAGTGTCTTCCGGCACCCTTAAATACCGACGCGACTGTATGTAGTAAGCCGCTCCAGGTGTCGGTTCGACTTGCACCCCTAATTGCGCACATATCGAACCTAGGGAAATCGGGAAGACGGAACGATGATAAATATATATGTCTGGCCTAGAGATCATGGGTTTGCGTCCCTGGTCCTTCTTCCTAGGTTCCCTGCATTATTTCTGCCGTCATAAAAAAGAGCGCGTCTCCCTCTGCCGTTGACGTGCCACTCGCGCGAAGAGAGAAAAAGATACCAGGGACGACAAAATACAATAGAATCGGCTCAACGAACTTCTAAAGGCTCCCCGAATGAATCTCCTCGCACATTTTTCATAGGTGCTCGCCTTCAATAAGAAAGTCCAAGAAATAGCGAGCACACCGGGTGCTCGAAAATTTCCAACCATCCAATCTGCTCGGTCCACAATACTTCCGAACACTGTTCACGCATTTGCAAAAATTAAAGGTTCTCGTGCGATGCTATTCTCTTTCATAGTTTCGAATTTATTCTATAAATCACAGAAGCTTGTTGAGACTTCGATCAATATGATGCAGGGTGTCCCAAAAATGTACTTCCTTCAAAGTGATAATTTTCGAGATGGTTTGAAGGAACTTTTTCCTTTACGAAAATGTTCCCCGCGGCTTTATTAAGAAGTTATTAGCGAAAAATCCGGACCAGTTTTATTTTTCAATTTGTTATTGATCGCAATCGCGAAGACAAAAGCGAGAAGTAGAAGTAGACTTGAAGAATGTAAAAATACTGTTTTAAATACTTTTAACTGGCCAAAATGATTAAGAAAATAAATAAATGATAGCTCCTATATTTTCGGTTATTGAAGCAGGAGACTGTATTCGTTCAGAAACTGTATAGTTTATTAACTACTTGTTCTTTTTATCAATTTTTCCCTCTCATTCTTTTACCCTTGTGTCGACAAAATGGACCACTCACATTTTGCAATTAATGCAGACAATTTTTAATTTCCATGAAAATTCGCAGTTCAATTATGAACTATCACTGCTGCTGTTCGACTACAAATTGGAAATATCGACACGAACGAAATATACAGACGCTTCGTATTTTTCGAAATTAATTTCCGAAAATTCTAGGCAAATGAAAATTTAAATAAAACATAAAATTATTCTATTCAATCTGTACCGTTACTGTAAATAATTTTGCCACGTGTACACAATACATATAATCTACAAGTTGCTCGTATAACAGCTTTTACTTCTCGTGCTTGGATTCGTCCTTCGAATTATTGACAAGTACTTAAAAAGCTCGCTGAAAAACTGTTCACCGTTCGGTCATCGAAATCTTTAAATCTCTGCTCGAATCACGTCCCGATTAATCCGCGCTAGAAGTGCCGTTTGAGTTCTTAATGGCGCTAATTCTTCTTGTTAAATTGTCGCACGAAAGGAATAAAATTCTCTGCGAGCGAACTGATCAGAGAAAGTTCCACGATGAAAAATGTAAGAATCTCTTATCGACCGTCGAATTTTGCAGAGGAGTAGGTTAGGCGAGCGAACGAGCTCTCGAATTCGATTTGGTTGACACAGAACTGCAAAACCGGGGCTCCGAAAACTCGGGGCCATATCTTGCGCAAACATTCTACGCGCAAACACGACGCGACGTAATTGGAGTGACGTTGCTTATACAGAAATGATTCTCAATAACGTTATCCAATTACGAGACGTTATATCAATGAAAGATCGCTAGTCGTAATTGTTATTGTTAACCCTCCGGGTCATTCAGTCGTCGGCTGCGGCCCCTAATTAAAGCTTTAAGCATGTTTCATTTGGCGAAAGTACTTATTGATATTGCATACGAGATGATTGTATGTATAACTAACCGGTAACACGGAAGGTACCGCCATTGTTCGCGGCGTGTTTGAAATGGTGACTAATCTCGACGCAGAGAATTAAATGAAAATGGCGAATGCCGCTTTGTGACGCATGCGGCTTCGTTTCGGCGAGAATATTAACTAAAACTTTGTTGAACGTTGTCCCAACCTCGGCTATTTCTAGTCACAATAAACATTGATACCGGCCAGTTTAATTCATGTTAATGCAGAAATTAAGACGCAAGAAACTGAAACGAAAATTTTTCTTTTCATGTCCTTATTGAACATCTAACAGGGGATGACGAGCTTTTCATTCGACAAATAATTCTTTCACTTTATCCTGTCAAAATGTTCATATTAGTATAAAGTACACCATATTGTGATCAAATTTGTATTATCTCTAAATTGATTGACAAGTCACTTATTGTTAGTTCAATAGTTAATTCTACAAATAAAGTAGAATTGTATTTAACTTTTTTGAGTCTTACATTTTACAATTTCCTCAAGGTACACCATGAAAGCACTCTTCTCGAATGTTAAGATGTTAGAGGGCGCTTTTTGTCGATGTTAACTTCGAAATAAGAAAAGAATATATTACCACGCATTTAGAACGTTCCTTATTGCATTGTAAAGAAATTCCTCCCGGAACATCTTAAACCATTTATTAACGCCATTCCTAAGACCGCCATTATTTCGAAGTCGCTGCGCCTTTTAAATGCAAAAATTGTGGAAAAATTCCCCGGGAAATTGTTCCAACATTTGAACAGTTGCGGTCTAAGGTCGAGTATTGCTATGCAAAAGAACAATACCACTGGACAGCAGTCCACATCTTTTGTTTAAGCTTCATCACAAAGTTGCTTGCGAATTTCAGCAGCTCTATTGTTTTTAGCTAACAATAACAGGATCACAGAACCTTATAGTTCGCCGGATTGTTTATTATAGCAGCGATTGTGAATCACTCAGTGGAAATCTGGCTGCAATTAAACGGTCGACAGCCGTCTACTGAATCATGTAAAGATATGATGCATGCACTGCGTCTGTATTCTCAATCGGCAGTAATTTTAGAACCGATCGTATTTTAAACTATCGAGCTGAGTGTTTTCTAGCATTCCTATCAATTAGTACTGCGCAATCGACGTGGTTCCTTTATTGGTAATTAATGAATACCCGGTATGCTTCTTTAATTTCTTGAATGAAAACTGTTGAACGTGTGAGTTTTATTCCTTCGATGTATACATAAAGAATGTGTAATATTTTTCCAAAGTAAATGTATGCATTTTGTCTAGATTTATAGAGGTTTTATTAAAGTCTTGAAAAATTGCTTCCCAAAGATCAAAGACGTTTTATAATCTTATTGAGACGAATGAGATATTAAAAAATCTGATAAATAAGGATACTTGTAAGTCATTCTGATAAAACGTTTCAGTTGTTAACTCACCTGCAGTTCAAACGATAAAGAGACATCTTCAAAGTTTCAAGTGGATCAACAAAAAATTCGAGAAAAACGCGCATCAAACTGCAGTTACTTCTGTATTGTATACTGCACCTTGAAATGAGACTCCGTTTCAAAGCTCAAAGAATTCTCCATTCTACGTTGAATTCGTAAAAATGCACCGAGAATATGCAAAATTATTTCGAAGATGCCACGGTGAGAAAGTGACAGTTGTAATTGACAGAGGAAACACATCGATAAAATTATTCGTCCCGAAAAAATATCTCAATAAAGTTGCCCGTTCTGAACTGATATCAAAAATGATTTCCAGTCACTTTGTTGCCGTCTGACGTGTCCTATAATGCAAACAAATAAATTCGTTTAAACAGGAGACATATCTCGATGAAATTCCTCGTTCTAGACTCATTACAAAAATGTACAGTCGACATCTGACGTGTCGTGACGAGCAGATTAATAAATAAAACCCGTTCGTGGTCCGTTTGAAAAATGATTCTAATGAATTTGTTGACGTCTCACAGTGCTCCCAAATCGCCAAAACGTGGTCAAAAACTCATAACTTATTAAACAATTATTGGTTCTGCTTGAAAGTTGGTATTAAGCCGTTTTTGGGGTCGCTGATCACGAATCTCAACTTGAAATTACAAAAAACAAAATGGCGGATCCAATATGGCGGACATATACATTACAAAATTATTGTTTCAGCTTGAAAATTTATATTAGGCCGCTTTTGGGAACGCTGACCACGACTCAGAACTTAAAATTAGAAAATTCGCTGTCTCATATTGACCTGACCGAGGGGAAACACTAATTCACCGGATATCAAACACTACCCTTTGCATTGTATAAAGTAGATATTCTATTCGCACTTCATAGTTCCCAAAGAAAAAAGAACTGAAGAATTGCTGGTCTTTTTACGTACAATAAGATCCCATAATAAAAAATATAGGTTTCCGTTTGAAAAAACAAAGTTGGCCTTCAAATGACCTTGAAAACGCCATACAAATAAAAAACTATACTGCCTTGGACACGTGTTTTACACTTTTTAAATATTTTTCATACTTTTCGAG
>JAQQRO010000180.1:0-10170 GCA_028454255.1 Halictus ligatus
CTGGTTGTATGAATAACAACGATGCCCATTTTTCGCTAAAAGTTTTATAGACGAATGAAGCGAAGTTTACCCGAGACTGGTGCGGTAACTCAGAATAAAGTCCGTTAAGCCGCAAGTAAGCCGAGTGCACGCGTACTAGACAAATTTTCAAATTCATTTTTCTTGAAAACAAAGCCTTGTATCAAAAAATTTTATTCTATATTTTCGACTCCGTTTTTCATGTATAATCACCTCCTGCTTGGTTGTACCACCAGTTACAGGGCACCCTGTATAATTCGATTGTCTCAATTGCGTATGGTTCAAAAACTACTGTATCAATTTCTACACCAGAGAAAAAGTTCTCAATATTATAGATAATCTTTTTATAACATGTGAATCGATGCCGGTAATAGCCAAAGTTAATGTAGTATTGTTTTGGCATGTCAATTAATAAGCCAGTTTGAGATCGGAATCTTTTAATTATAGTTAGCAATTCTTAACATTCAGTTTATACGAAATGAGGAAAAGGCATTCCATAAATTTTATATACGCATGCAATGTCGATTGCCCGCAGAAAAAAGATTCCTGATCGCACTCCCTTTTTCCTATGTCATTTAAAACACTGATGAGCAACATGCGGCCCACGGGCCGCATTTGGCCCAGTGGGCCTTCATCCATGATTTGCGATACATTGTTGTTGCTTCTCGGCTATGTTTTCTATAATAGTATTCGATAGTCTTCGCTGAACTGCGCCAAGAAACATATTCTTCGCATGACAGTCGAGCATTTTCATATTTTGCCATGAGCTCGAATTCTGGTAAAAGTAAAATTAAAAATCAACATCGGCAGTTTATCGATAGTTGGACGTACGATTACTTTTTTACTTAAATCAATGAAAGTGCTGTTTGTTTGATATTCAGTGATAAAATGTCTGTGTTGAAAATATATAATATTAAGAGACACTATGATAGTAAACATTCTTTAAAATTTCATAATTTTCAAGAACAGTTACGCAAAGACATGGTGGATCAATTACAAGCAAGTTTAAAGCTGCGAAATTCACTTAAAAATACTGCATCCACCGCAGATAGGGCAGTTCGTGCGAGTTACCTTTTTAGTCAAATTTTGGCAAAAAAGATGAAACCCTTTTACGACGGAGAAATTGTGAAAGAATGTTTATTGGCGATAGCAGATGCCGCCTTCCCCAATCAAAAGGATACAATTTCCAAAATTAGCTTGTCGCAATTTACAGTCGCAAGAAGAATTGACGAACTATCAGAGATTATTGAGGAAAGTTTGCGGGCACATATTTCCAAGTTAGAATGGATTTCTCTAGCTATGGACGAAAGTTGTGACATAAACGATGCCGCACAACTTGCTGTATTTTTAAGAGGAACTGATTCCAATTTCAATGTAACGGAAGAATTTGCATCTTTAGTTCCTATTGTAGGAACTACTACCGGAGACGGTATATACAGAGAAATAAAATCTGTTCTGAATGTATTAACTATCTCAATGGAAAAGATTGTTGGAATAAGTACAGATGGAGCTCGAGCCATGTCGAGTATGAATGTTGGTTTGTCGGGATTGTTATCGAAAGATATTAAAAATTGAACAGGCCGTGAAATAGTTATTTCGCATTGTATTTTATACCAAGAAAATTTGGGTACTAAAGTTCTAAAAATGTCTAATTCAGTCCCATCTATTATTAAAATTTTAAATTATATTAGATCTCGAGGATTAAACCATCGTGAGTTTAAAGAATTTTTGAGAGACATGGAAAGCGAATATGGCGATATTCTGTTTAAGACTAAAGTTTGGTGGTTAAGTCGTGGTACAATGCGTGTACCAGGGTATTAAAATAATAAATTCATTAAAGAGACATTAAGACACCGTAGCGAATACACCGACCGAAATTGGAACTGACGACGCAACAAAGTATTTAATGTTGTCTTCGTTGCGGCCCGCGCATAATATTAAATTTCCACTTTTGGCCCAATGCAGTCTTCAAGTTGCTCATCACTGAGTTAAAAGATTCACATCTTTTAGTGTGGCTTTACACATATAACATTTTTGTATAAACATAACGTCTGAAGGAACGTTACACACTTTTCCATCGAACATAGTTTTAAAAAATTCATGTGCAATTGTCAAATTATAATATGTAAACATTATATGCATATCTATAATTTCATCAATTTGTAGCTTTATTTTATCATCTTCATCGATAATATCTTGAATAATTTTTTGCAAAATCAAAATTACATTGTGTCATCCTTAATAAAAAAATAGCGGGAGTGTTACGTGCATTATACTAAATTTCCTAGAAATTATGTAACTCGCTGCACCGTCAACAGATCGCTGGCTCCCTTCGAGTTTGAATAGATCCTTCGTTCTGGCACATATGTCCCGGTAAGGGTTATAAGTCTCCTGTTACGAATGAGATCGGTCATATAGAATCTTATAATGTGTATGTCATATTAATTAAATATGAAAGTGTTCTCAACATATTTTCTAATCTAAAAAATTAGTTAAATTTTAAGCAGCTTGAATTGAAACTAAATCGAACACTGAATTTTGCAGCTTTAGCTTAAACTGTTTTCCCAAGAGTATGAATGCAAAAAGAAAAACTAAAGGATGAAATAAAAAAAAAATTTACTAATTAGTTAGTAAAAAATATTTTATTAAATTAGTATACTATGATTTACAATGCTATTGATCTATCTAAATCAGGACTGCTTAACTGGTGTGGTGGCTGGTGAGCCACTTGTGACACTTTCCTCTACCTTGATCTTTCGACAAAAAACCCTCATTGTGTACGACAGGCCGGTGTCTTCTCAAAAGCTAGGTAGTCACAGGGGAAAGGAGAGTCGCACCTGTATCTCATTTTGCCACGCTCCACTTTGCTCACGGAACAATTTTGCACTACTTGGCGAGCGAGCTTCGTGGCATCTCAAGGGGGTGCTTCCCAGTAGTGGAGTGAACGACGAGAGGTGTGGCACGCGGCGAAAAAGAAGTTAAGCAGCCCTGATCTAAATGATTTAACTATATTAAACAGATGCTGATATAATAGCTGTGGGTTAAATCATGGTGTTGACAGTACAGATGGTTTACTAACAGTGCAGTTGGCGAAGACGATGGTTCGGTTCCATGAAACGCTGCGTCGGTGATGGTGGCGGACGATTGTGTAGGGACAGTTATGGTGAACTGTTTTGTATGAGGATACAGTATTACAAATGAATGATCTGCCATTGATTGAGGTTGTCTTCAAATATTGTATAGAATACATGAATCAAAAAATGTTTTTGCACGTTGCTCAAAATAATGTATACTGAATTATGAGTCTAAAGCATTGCAATTTTTCTAGTATTTTCATTTAGTATGACTCGTCTATCCGATTTTTAATATTTGTCGACATTTCCGATCTTCTTTTTCGTTTTTTTCTCGAAGACATTTGGACTTTTAGAATACTATCACAATTTTCACCGGATGTGGTAGGAATTTCCATATCTATGTTTCCTATAGCCTTGTCTTCGCGGGATCTAATGCTGTCGCTCTGATCAGAATTTTCCTTTTCCTCATTTTTTCCCTGTAATTCCTAAAACAGAGTTGAACATATTTTTTGTTTGTAATTTCCCGAAAAGTTAAATAAGTCATGGAAGAGAGTAAAAAAGTGTATAGAAAGAAATAAACTTCTCAACTCTCTAGGCGTAATTAATAACACTGGTTTGGGGGTCAAATTCGCCCCAATTTTATTCGAGTTTGAACCACTCGATAGCCTACCAGAAAAGAAACCTTTCTGCTAAAATTCTGAAAAACCCTGACACATTTTGAATACCAAGCACATATTAGCCATCGTTTTAAGATTTTTCTGTTGCAATCTTTGGTTATAAAAAATGAAAAATATCGAAAAATGCAGGCTTCATAAAGAAATTGAAGAGATGCTACTACAGATTTAACCCCTTAACGCACAGTTTTTTTGAAAAAAAAAAATAAATTTTTGATATACTGCGCTTTAGTTCCATGCAAAAGGCTATATTTTATTCTTGAATAAATAAATGTTATAGCTTACAATCACATGTAAATGATAAATATCAATAAAACGAATTTTTTAAATTTGCTTTCACATTGTTATTTTTAATTCTTGATTATATTCGAGTGTGAAAAATGATAACAGCATAAAATACAACGCCGCTCGAATTATCTCGAGTGTGCACGGTTTGGCCTGTTTAGCGCGCTCGAATTAACTCGAGCGTACAAGTTAAGGGGTTAATTTAGCAATGAGCTGTTGTTATAAGCATTATACTCAATTTTTTTTCAAGTTCTTGAGTTTGGTGCGTCATGGTCGCAAAAATAAAGACGGCTTCTTTCGGCGTTTTCCCGTGAAAAACTAAGTTATACTTATCTTTTCTGAATCTTAAAAATTTATCATGTATTATTAAACACTCCTACGGTCAGAGGAACATCTTCCAGACTTTAACCCGGCCGTGCCTACATAAACTTCTGAAACGAATGTATCTACGTGAGTTGCCTATGGACCACCCAGCAAAAGTAATATTATTATTATTATTAAAGTAATTTATACTTAATGTTTTATGTTTATTGTAACATTTATGATTCTGTTTCGTACATTCCTGTATCCGTTAAGATAAATATTTTTAACCCGTATTTAGCTCGTTTGTTCGAAATATATTGCCTAATGAAACATTTTCCACGAAATGCTACTAATTGCCCATCTATAGTACAATGTTCCGTTACTGAATAGCTTTCGTGCAGTTAACAATAAATATGTCGAATACGTACCTAACTGCAACTAGCTTATCGAACTTTCTACGCTTTTGACGTGTCTCTACAATATCAATTGTAAGACACATCAATAAAAGTAAAAACCGCTTGAAACTCATGGTAGTGTGAAATATTTCAACACCCCCCCCCCCTCCCCATCCGCTTGTGTTCGACAATTCTTTGACTTTTTGATGTCCTAATCGTATAGAGCCAGCTAGAAGGAGAAGAGCTAGGAAAGCGTTTATTTTTATTTCATCCTGTTATATGCATGTCTATTGTCATTTGTTGATGATTCAAGGCTTATTTTTCGATTTTTGCACTCTATAATTATCTTGATAATCTTAGAATCTATAAAACTGAAAAACACTGAAGCGGTATTTTGCAGTTTACTGCTCGAACTGTTACTTCTGCTGATTCTACGACAATATTTTCCCTACGTCTTCTAATTCTGTTGTTGCCTGGTTGTTTTTGCATTTACTGACTTTATCTTTACCTACATACACATTACTGCAATGACTCAGTTTCGGTATCTTCATTATCGGATACTGAGAAATCAGAGGTTGTTGTAGTACTACAATGATCCGAAACTTCACAATAATCCGACCCCGAGTCTGATATTTCGTTGTTACTAATTTCACTTGTGGAATCATCTTGAAGACTCCTAAATTGTTGCCTCATACAAGCCTTCATTATTTATGTATATACAACAGTCTAGTAGAACAAAATTTTTTAGAAGAAAAGTAAAAAGGAAGTAGAAAGGAAACCGAAATGCTGAAGAGTTCCCCCGGTCTGCATCGCGCATTTCGGATAGACCAAATGTGAGTATCAAGTCGATGAGTGACCTGTTGAACGACTTCGATGGCTCAGAACACATGTTTCCTACTTGGGAGAAGCAGGTCAGGTTGTTACGCACTACTTATGATTTAGATGACAACACCACCAAGGTGCTGATGGGTAACAAGTTACGGGGCAAAGCGTTGCGATGGTTCCATTCGAAAGCGGCACACATTCAAATGGACCTTGAAGCGCTGTTGACGGAATTAAAGAAGATGTTTTACCACCAACCTAACAAGTTGTTGTTGAGGGAAAAATTCGAAGATAGAATGTGGAGAACGAGTGAAAACCACTGCGAATATCATCACGAGAGGATTATCTTGGCCAACCGTGTACCAGTAGCGGAGGATGAGTTGATGGACTATTTGATAGATGGAATTTCTAATCCGTTGTTGCGAAATCAGGCAAGAATGTAGTGTTTCAAGTCCCTTCCAGAACTGTTGATTGCGTTCGATAAAATTAGCATACGGCCTGACATAAAGAAGAATGTTGCAGTGAATTGAGAATCGAGGGATAACAATGTTTCCAAAACCGTCGAGAACACCCGTGCAAAAGCAACAAAATGCTTTAATTTAATTAAGCCAAAACGAGAAAGGAGCTCCTGGTATACGTGTGAAATGTTGGGGCATACTTTTCAAAATTGTCCTAGGACTGCAGCTGGAAGTCAAAAGAAGCCGACTAGCAGCGGAACAACCGCTCTTGTTGACCTGCCCAATGGACCATCATCGGGGAAGTCACCCAACACTACTGAGCAAAGTAAAGGACCATCGACCAGGAACCCGCTGATGAAGACAACCCATGGATGCTGTGCGCTGGTGACCGAAGCATTAGAGCGTGACTATTTTATTGAAGCGTTAGTAGATACGGGTAGTGCAATTAATATTGTTACAGAAAGTACCTATTTAGAATATTTTAGTAGTTATACGTTGTTGCAATCAAAGTATAATTGTAGTGGCCATCGGCACGTACATTTAGCAACATTTGGCGTGCAAGTGGTCGAGCGAGTTTATGGAACCCGTTGTCCCACAGCTGCTTTTAAGAAAGCCGTTTGTGGTCTTAACCGTTTTTGTTATGGCACGTATTGTCCATTAGATTTTTACCATCGGCTCTAACAGCTCGTACGGGTATCATAAACCTGGAATGTCCGAAGGGACTCGGAAACTAGGCAGGTAGGCGACAGCTGGCCGCGTCATGCACCGTGGGCCCCTCGGAAATCCCGCTGCATTACCGAAATTACGGGGTCGCGCGTTTAAAGAAACCGCGTCAAGATTTCAAGGAGTCCTCGAAGAAGTACCTGATTGGCTAAAGAGGCTAATTCAGCCCCAGGCAATCAGGATGATTCGGGGAATAGTTAAAAAGCCTTGTAAGCTCGCGTTAGAGGTTAGAGACAGAGTTAGAGACGATACAAGCGGAGACTCTGAGTCACGTCGGGTCGCACCACAGTACAGCGTGTAAACTCGGAAAAATAAACTATCCTACCTAGATCGAGCAGGTTGGGGAGATTTAATATATAGTACCCCAACTCCTTTACATACTATTTTACGAAAATGTATAATGTTTTGCGAATGTGGCCGGCGTTTGGGCTTTAAGTGGCCGATATGTTGCCGGCGCCTCAGGCTTTAAATGTCTCTTACGCCGCCGCACAGTGGTTTCAGAGCGGCTAAAACTACATATTTTCAACTGTCTTATAAAATCAAATTTGTTATATTTTTGACAAGTAGGGGAGTAAGCCAAAACGTTTCAAAGATGAACCAAATTCGGTAATTCCATAAAAATGAATTAAATTCGGCCATAAGCATACCTAGGTTTCAGAATGAATTCAAGTGCATGTTTGAAGAAACTGTATGCGCAGTGTAAAAATAGAAATACAACACATATTTTTTTTACTGGCTTACTTCGAGTAAGAAAACAACTTCTGTGGCAGTTTGTCCTATCTGTAAAGCAAAACCGTCGGAAATGAATAATCTGGATCTTCTAAAGAGGAAGCTCGAATATGAAGAAGCATAGATGAAGAATTTATGGAATGTATTCTACACATAAGTTACAACCTCACTTTTAAAGCTAGGAGGACCAATAAAGAAACTGAAGAGATTCACGAAGTAGTCAAGAAAGATATTCGAAAGAAGTTCAAACAGCGTATGGGATTAAAAATCAGTGTGGTCAAACAAGGAGTAGGTATTACAAATAATGGAAATAGATTCCGTAGATTTTTCCAAGATCCAGCCATGACTGTTGAAATCACTGGTGTAGATAAAGATATAATTCATAGGTCCACCGTTATTCTTAATACAATAAACAGCGGAGCAGCAGTAGATCCATAGAAATTCGGACAATACTGTCGGGAAACTGCAACTTTGTAGGTTGAATTGTATAAGTGATACAGCTTGCCAAACATAGCACACAAGGTTCTCTGGCACGGAGCTACCATCATTTCAGCGGCTATTTTACCGATAGGCATGCTGACAGAGGAGGCTCAAGAAGCAAGGAATAAAGACTGCCGACTGTACAGAAGAGATCACGCTCGCAAAAAACTCAAGAAATAACACGAATAAAGACGTTTTTAATTTTCTTTTGGTTTCGTCTGACCCTTACATAAATAAATTTAGTTCAGAATCAAAAACATAAAACAAGCTACCATTTGATGACCAAGTTTAAGCTCTACTGTTGTAAATTTCGATAACAAGTAGTATCTTTTTTTATGTAAAGGAGTTATTTTTTATCAATTTTAATCTAAATTGAATAATATTTCATTTTAAATTTATTTATATTCGATTTATGTTTAAAATTGATTATTTATTATTTATTATTAATCTATTATTTATTTTTTAATTAATTAATTTATTTCTATCGTGCCCAAGAACAATTAAAAACACTTTCTATCCAGAATTTTTTCGAAATAGAGCTTTCCTAGGGTTTTTGACGTTTTCGGCCTGTTTGCCTAAAGGGATGGTGGAAATCATAGAAAACAAAGGAGGTTCCACACATTATTAGAAAAATGTAGTTTGATGTATACAGGGTGGGGCAATAATTATGTCCAATTTGAATATTGCCGTTATTTGTAATAATATGAAAAAATGTTATATAGAAAACTTACACGGTACAGAGAGGGACATATTATGACACAAACATTCTATGAGTGGGTCAACTCTAATTTTTTAAATCGAATGCTATGTTAATTTTATCGCGGTGTTATAGCCAGTGTTGAGACGAATTCAGCGAGTTATCATTGAAGGTCATGCAAGGTCAAATATGGTAGTAAAATAAACTTTATTACCTTACAGGAGATGCTCGAATTGGTGACTGTTTGAGTGAATGCAAAGTTGCAATCTTCGTATCCCTGCATCACGTGCATGTTGGTGATCAAATAATCGAACCACATTTTATCAATGGAAATGTTACTGGCGAACGATATGAACACTTTACACGAAATAGATTAGAGACTTTATGAGAAAATGTACCACTAAACGTTCGCCAAATGATGTGGTTACAGCACGACGGATATCCAGCAAAGTTGACCTTGAAATCTCCTCTATGTCTCCACCCATGCAGAAAATGTTTGTGTCACAATATATGTTTGTGTCCCTCTATACAGTGTAAGTTTTCTATATAACATTTATTCATATTATTACAAATAACGGCAATATTCAAACTTTACATAGTTATTGCCTCACACTGGATATTATTATAAGAAATGTGTACTTTTGTTTTATGAAACATACAGTTGTGTTGTATGAAATATATATCTTGATTTTTTAAGTGTGATATCATTTTGTCTGCGTCGGATAAGGGTCTATTCATATCTGACGGCGCCGGACGATTCTGCCGCCGGTCTCTAGGCCTAACCCCATGTTAACCAAAAGAAATTCGTCGGAAAAATCAGTTCTAGTTCCGACCTCCTCGAGTTTAGACGTCAAGTTTCGAGCAGAATACAAGCGAAATATTGGCTACAGCGATCACACATACTATGTAGCGTGTGACGTCGAAGCCAAAACACTGGGACTACGGGCGCGGCTGAGATGGGCATAGGCAGACCTAACGATAGACTACCCAAAAATGGTGGCATTGTAAAAATGGCGAAATTAAAATGGTTTTTTTTACTTGTTCTCCGGAGTTCTTACTTATAATCATTTATAAGATATAGAGTATTTTTGTTCTGAGTTTTATTGTTCCTTATAGTTTGAACTATTACTTCTTAACATTACAACTCAGATGAACAATTCTCCTTCCATCCTGGAAAGGCACCACAGTTATTTAAGATGGAAGTGGGATAAAATAATTTGTCTTTACGAAATCCTGTTTTATTAAACTGTATACGTGCTCATCCGTAATCACGAAAGCAATTCTGACATTAAAATTTCATTATTCTGGTCATCGAGGTACAATTGTTCAGTCGCATGTTGACGTTCGAAGAGTCAAGACGTCTGTTTTGATCCACGAGGTACGCGTGTTATATTCTGTCATTGAATACAGTGAGTGTTGTGTTTCCTTATACCGTTGCTCGTCACGATTGGAATCGTGAGTTGTTTTCCTAAATTCTAATTGTCGAGAGATATATTCCTGTGTGCAGGAATC
>JAQQRO010000181.1:0-10136 GCA_028454255.1 Halictus ligatus
TTCACCGTTATTCTATTCACAGAATTGTTTACGATGTCACAAATTACTATGCAACATGCTTTCGATTGAATTCGTTCGACTTCTTGGTCTGTTCGATGCATTGTATTGGAAAACGTTTGTACCAGAAGAAAACGGACTCGTTTAGTCAAAACGCTAGGGTCACAGTCACATTTTTTTGTCAGTTCCAATGAAACCAAGGCCTCAGTCAGATTTTCGTTAAAAGGGGTTAATGAATGTTATCTGGGCTATTTCTTATCAGAATATTAACTAACGGATGCCATTAATAGAATTTCCATTAATAGAAGGACCCTGTTGGGACGCTTTTCGTTCTCAGAAAAGTGATTAGAACTTCTAATCGAAATGAACTTGGAGAACGTTTCCATACGTAACAACGGAACGAACGGATTCCGCCCGGAACTCAACGGCATCTTCTTTAATCCCATCCGTGGCCCGTCTCGCTTCATCATCCTCAATCTTTAGAGACTCCGGCGAGTTGTTTCACGCGTCGATCTATCATTGTGCGTTTCGAGAGATGTACTGAGATGGAAGGTAGCCCGCGTGGATTTCCTCGAGGAGAGCCCCGGAATCAAAGGACGAGGAGCCGGGGGCAGTGGGGGCGGGGGACGGGGGAAAAATAGAAAAAGTCCACAAAGGAGAAAAGAAGGCGACGTCTTGGTGGTGGGGAGAGGGGACGGTCGGATTGCACGAGAGTCAAGACGTTTTTTGATTACTCAAGCAACGATGGGGTATCCGTTGGAATCCCCCCAGAGACGCGGCATGCAAATAACGGGTTTCCTTCGGCCACGTCTGATCCCAGATTGCCTGCTCTCCACCCTGAAACGATTCGCCGGCTGAAATCTCATCTGGCCATCGACTCCCGGTAATAAAAAAGATTGTACGAGATTCAATTAAAACTCGAAGAAAATTCATGATACCCCCGTTGGAGGAACGGACGGCGGAGACGCGTGGGCGCCCGCGCGATCCGAAGCGGATATGAAAACGTTTTCAGATGCTTTATTGGATCGTTGCCCGCACCGAATTTGATCCGTTTCGTTTTGATTTATACAGGGTGTCCCGCAACTGGTGATACAACCGAGCAGGGGGTGATTCTACATGAAAGACTGAGTCGAAAATATAGAATAGAATGTTTTGATGCGAGGCATTGTTTTCGAGAAAAATGAGTTTGAAAATTTGTCTAGTGCGCGTGCACTCGGCTTACTCGCGGCTCAACGGACTTTATTCTGAGTTACCTCAACCTTTTCTCGCAAAGGTTTTCGAGGCTTGTATACACCGAATAAATCGAAGGTCGAGGTTACAATGTTAGAATTACCTTTGAGGAATTCGTTTAATTCATAAATTGCTGGAAGTGCTGTCCACGTTGTTGTAGACATAATTGTGCTCTTCGTATTAAATTCCTTCGAACCTCTTGTAGTGTGCAATTATTATGTTGCTTTAAGTGTTCAAACGCTATCACAATTTTTTGTTGTAATTGTTCGATGCTCGTTACGTCATCACGATACACAATCGATTTCACATGACACCACAAATAAATATCCAACGGTGACAAATCCGGAGATCGTGGCCGCCAAGGTACTCTGCCACCGCGACCAATCCAGCACTGATAATTTTCACTTTAAAAACGCCTCACTTCGCAACTGTAGTGCGGTGGTGCTGCATCCTGTTGAAAAATTAGCGTACTTCGAATCCCAAGAGGCACATGTAAACATGTGCATGTTTGTAAACATATCTATAAGTACGAAGGCAATTTCCGAGACATCCAGACGTGAGGCAGTGGAATCCGTTGAGCCGCAAGTAAGCCGAGTGCACGTGCACTAGACGAATTTTCAAATTCATTTTTCTCGAAAACGAAGCCTTGTATCAAAAAATTTCATTCTATATCTTCGACCCAGTTTTTCATGTAGAATCATCTCCGGCTCGGTTTTACAGTTACGGGACACACTGTATATAGAAGCGCGACTTCCCGTCGCCGCTGCGCTGCTCTCCGCGGACCTGCCTCAAACGTATAATCCCCCGGATTTAATATTCCGTTGATGTAACTTGCTCGTCGATATCATTTTCACTCGGAAAAACTGAAGCGAATTTTTTCCCATTTCGCGTGACCGTCGGGTCGCGTCGGCGTCGGCGTCGTCGCGTCGCTTGGTTCGCAACGGAAAATCGAATTCGCGGGCCAGTTCAATTAAATCCTTTTCAGTACCTTTTCCAATTACAATGCTCGCAGTTTTTGTCTTTGTAAATTTTCCGGTCCGAAATTACACCGGTTCTTTCCGCGTCCTCTGCTTCCAGTTTTGGCTATGAATCGGCATTTGCTGTTCGTAATTGAAAAACTTTTCTCCTATTAGAACCCGTACGGGCACGCGTGCACCGGAATGCCGGATTCTGGACGTTCAGCGTAATGCACGTTATGGAAACGTAATGGAAATTTCTTTTGCGTCGCTTTCTGATCAAGCAAATCGAACGATTTTGTGGACGGTTCGTGTTTTCGGGGAAAATAGTGCAGCTTCGACAATTCAAGGCCACCTAAGCGAAGCCACGTGAATAATTTCTACATTTTTTGCAATAGTAAGAATCGTTTACACTTGTGCTATATTCAAGTATATTCTGGTATATTCTAGTGTATTCTGCTATATTCTAGTATATTCAAGTATATTCTGGTATATTCTAGTGTATTCTACTATATTCTAGTATTTTCAAGTATATTCTCGTATATTCCAGTGTATTTTGCTATATTCAAGTATATTCTGGTATATTCTAGGCTATTTTCTATTTATATTCTAGTATATTCAAGTATATTCTGGCATATTCAAGGGTATTCTGCTATATACTATTATGTTGAAGTATATTCTGGTATATTCTGGAGTATTCTGCTATATTCAAGTATATTCTGGTATATTCTAGTGTATTCTGCTATATTCTAGTATTTTCAAGTATATTCTAGTATTTTCAAGTATATTCTGGTATATTCCAGTGTATTCTGCTATATTCAAGTATATTCTGGTATATTCTAGGGTATTCTGCTCTATTCTAGTATATTCCAATATATTCTGATATGTTCTAGTGTATTCTACTATATTAAAGCATAGTCTGGTATATTCTAGGCTATTTTGCTATATTCTAGTATATTCAAGTATATTCTGGTATATTCTAGTATATTCTGCTATATTCTAGTATTTTCAAGTATATTTTGATATATTCCAGTATATTCTGCTATATTCAAGTATATTCCGCTGTATTGTAGTATATTCAAATATATTCTGGTATATTCTAGTAGATTCTGCTATATTCTAGTATTTTCAAGTATATTCTGGTATATTCTAGGGTATTCTACTGTATTGTAGTATATTCAAATATATTCTGTTATATTCTAGTGTATTCTGCAATGTTCAAGTATATTCTGGTATATTCTTGGGTATTCTGCTATATTCTAGTCTATTCAAGTATATTCTAGTATATTCTTGTGTATTCTGCTATATTCCGGGTACATTCTAAACTTGAATATACTTTGATATAAAACTTATTTGGTTTTGAAGGTCCCGTTGCGTGCTGTGCATAACTTTTTTTTCAGGTGGAGATGCTTAGGGTGATTTGATGGTGAACTTAGTTTTTCAAAATGGAACCACATATATTTTTGAACTTTTACGATTTTGGCCCTTGTCAAGACAATTTCAACGATATATAGTCGTTCGAGGTCAATCAATGTCAATTTAAGCACATAAGCAGAGAAAAGGATGGAAAATATAAATTCACCTTGTGAATGGTTACGTAATGGATAAATGTAAACAAAGTGCTTCAATCCAAAATAATCGGCCACAACAGATGCTCAAAATGATGGCCATCCACAGAAAGACAGCGTCTGAAGCGTTCGCCTATTGACTGCAGTACGCAATAAAGTGCGCGATGATCAATAGCAACACAGGCGGTTTTTATGCGTTTCCGCATGCAACGTGCAACGTAAAATGTTCATAAAGTATCACACGCTTAAATTTTACACAACATTTTTGAAAAAAAAAATTTCTTTTGGCAGAAATGAGTGAAAAAGAGTTTGGACTCGAGCCCCTCCTTGTGAATACGTGTGACGGCTCGAGGCTTGGGAGTGTTAGGGGTTAGTAGAAAATTCTTCTTCGTCTTTATTGGTTCTTGGAGCGAGAATATTTCATATCAAAGAAAATGGAAAATAGATGAAAAACTTTATGACATGGGGAAACGATGTGTGAAACATATTTCGTTCTAATTCTTATGTGTTACAGTTTTCCTTTCTTATTCTATTTTCGAGGTTGAAAGCCTGAACCCCATACGACAAACACCATCTATTTGATTTCTCATTAACTCTATTAAGTGCAACATCGGCTGTTCGCATAATTATTTTACGAAGCTCGTATAGATCGAATATTTCGTCTAATAAATGGCTTGTTAATACAGATCGTTCGAATACTACAGTTATCGAACTGTTACAGAGGTAATTCTAATCCCACATTCAATGGCCCCTTTAACAACATTCCCTCGAATATCTGTTACAGTTCCCATCGTCTTCACGAAGTCAGCGTTTCTCTCGCAAATCATTTTCACGTGCTCAGCGCTCCTCTTGAAACTTCGTCTCCCTCTTTCACAGATTCCGTCTGCGTTGCTCGAATCTGTGTAACTCTCGATGCCTATATATTTCAGAAGGTGCCCTGGGGCAAACACTCTTAATGCTGACTGAGGAAATTCGAATTCTCTGTAATATAATACCTATAAAATACAGGGAAACCGGCCATTCAAAAATCCAATTTCTAAAACGTTCTGCGAGATCCAACCTAAACTATCATCTAACCGTGTCAAAAATATGTTACTTTTGGCTTGGAAAAAAATGTTAAAAAATACTGAGACACGTGTAGTGTAGTCTCTAGTTTGTCAGGCTCACGAAAATAGTCGAACGCCCTTTTAAAACAGTATAACTGTTTTTAAATTGGATAAAACAACCTGACTTTCTTCGAACATTTAGAAAAATTGCTTTTCCAAATGATGTGCAAAAAAGATTTTGAAAAAATGGCAATCGGTAAAAATTACATGAGGAAATAAAATTGAACGCAACTTTTTTATAATTCTACAACTTGCTCTTATAATTCCTAGCAATTGACAAAATTTCTTTTGCACCTCATTCGGTAAACCAATTCTTCTAATTGCTCAAAAAATTTCAGGTGGTTTAGGCCAATTTAAAAAAAGTTATACTGTTTTGAAGAGCGTTCGAATTATGGTGAGCCAGTTACACGTTCGGTAAGAGGTGGAGTTCAGTAGCTTATTATGCTAACTCGATTTCCTATTATTTCGGGCTGGAAAATAATGTTCAAAAAATTCCGGAACACGTGATATAGTCCCCAATATATTATACAAGTGATAGTTGAATCGAATGTTTAGACCTTTTTGCAATAAAATTAAAAATTCGACGAGAAATTAGGTAAAAGGTGGAATTCAGTAACATATTATGCTAACCTGATTTCCTATTATTTCTGGCTACAAAATAATGTAAAAAAATTCCGGAACGCGTGATATAGTCCCTAATATATTATACAAGTGATAGTTGAACCGAATGTTTAGACCTTTTTGCAATAAAATTAAAAATTCGACGAGAAATTAGGTAAAAGGTGGAGTTCAGTAACATATTATGCTAACCTGATTTCCTATTATTTCTGGCTGGAAAATAATGTTAAAAAAATTCCGGAACACGTGATATAGTCTCTAATATATCATACAAGTGCCAGTTGAGCCAAATGTTCCTCCCTTTTTGAAATAAAAATAAAAATTCGACGACAAGATCCAAAGAAACGAGAATTTGGAACGTTCTCTCTCCCCCATTCATATTCTTTACCTATCGGAGCCGCATGCTACCGCGGCCAGGATATTAACCATTAATCCCCATCATTAACGGCTATATTCCAAGGGGTCGCCATAAGTTTTCCGGCGGCACAGGCTCGCCTGTTTTCCGCATCTGCTTCCCCGTACGACTGTTTTTTATTCGCGTGGGCTGAAACCAAAAAAAAAAAAAGGAACGAAGAAAATACCCGAAAAAGCGAACCAGCAACGCAGGTCGCGGATTTTCGCGAATGATCGAGGTACATTTTTCGTGCTGGAAATAAACGAAGACCCGGGTTGCAGAGCAGCTGGCAATTTCCATCATGCCGATACCTCGTCGGATTATGCAAATCTTTATGCGAGCCGAACACGCGGCGATCCACGGATAAAGTGCTTGAAAATTGTGGAAAACACCGTCTCCGGGCCCCGGTGCAGATGAACTCCCGCCGCGCCGGGGGTTTCCCAACGGTGGAAAACCCGGTTTGCCATTATACACGACAATTTTTCCCGGCGACGGCTCCGATTTCCCGTTTCCTGCGCGCATCGAAATCCCATTAAAACGGCGGCGTCCGTCATCGCGGCGAACGATCGTACCAGGTGACTGGAACACGCGGTTAATCGTGTTTCACTGCCGGCTTGTAACCCTGGCAATTTCGGTTTACAGGATTTTGATTGTGAATCCATAAAAACAGACACCCACCTCGATGGAGTTACACCGCCGATACTCGATCGCAACGCAACGGCGTCACAGCACGGCGATCGATCTGCTAGGTATCGATCCGCCCCTGGGGGTGTGTTTCGCATAGTTTCCTTTCGATATGCACTTCTATTTTCGAATCCAGGAAACCCATAACCGCACAGGCTCTCGGTTAATGCTCGCTGGACGAAACTCAAAATTAAAGTTCGAAAAAGATCGCGCCCAAAAGAGTCGACAAGTGAATTTTTATTTTTATTGCAGAAAGGTCTGAACATTTGGCTCAACTATCACTTGTATGATATATCAGGGTCTGTAACACGTGACACGGAATTTTTTTAACATTATTCTCAAGCCCTAAATAATTGGAAATCGGGTTAGCACTATAGCTTACTACCAACCACCTATTTTCGAACTTATCGTCGAATTTTTAATTTTGTTGCAGAAAGGTCTGAACATTTGGCTCAACTATCACTTGTATGATATATTAGGGTCTGTAACACGTACCCCGCAATTTTTTTAACATAATTTTTACTCCCCAACTAATAATAATAATCGTCAACTAACAACTAATAATCGTCTTAGCATAATAGGTTACTGAACTCCACCTCTTACCTAACTTCTCGTCGAAATTTTATTTTTATTGCAAAAAAGTCTGATAATTTGTCTCGACTATCACTTGTATGATATATTAGGGTCTGTAACACGTGACACGGAATTTTTTTAATATTATTTTCAAGCCATAAATAATTGGAAATCAGGTTAGCACGATAGATTACTGAACTCCACCTCTTTTCGAACTTATCGTCGAATTTTTATTTTTATTTCAAAAAGGTCTGAACATTCGGTTCAACTATCGCTTCTATGATAAATTAGGGACTGCAATGGTTAAACTTTACCTCTGGAAACTAGAGGTTTTTAATTTTTTATACGCAATCCTGTAGATTTTGCCGAAAAATGCCGAGAATCCTAATTTTAATGTTAGGAATGGTTCAAAAGTTCCGCATGTTCAAAGTTGTGGGATTTGAAGCGTTTTTGACTGGTAAAGGGGCCGACATGATGGTATGGCTTTTGAACTGTTGATTTCCTAGGATTAAAACTTGAATTTTCAACATTTTCTCGCCAAAATCGAGTGGATAACATAAAAAAAAGTAAAAGGTTTTTGGTTTCCTGAAATAAAGTTTAGCCGACTGTAATGCGTGCCTCAGAATTGGTATAGCATCGTCTGAAATCGTTTGAAACCACGTCAAATGAAAGCAAATTCAAAGACCCTATTAACTGAGGAATCACGCGATAGCAAATGGTTCTACATGGACGTGTTAATATAAATAACGAGAAGTTTAAGCAGTCTGCATCAAACGTTAATGAAACTGCAACGTGCGCAATCGCCGTGGAGCACCTTCGGCTTTATCCGCACGTCCTTGAACGCATAAGAAAACATCGCAAAAAGGTCGTAAATCTCGAACTGCGGAGATTTCCCACGGCAGGATCATGGTGGGAGGTAAAATATTTGCTTATCCAGCCAAAGCCGATAAGGCCAAGAGAAATCCTGGATAAAATCGCGGCAGATGCGGCCGGATTATTGAAAATGAATAAAACCGAACGGTCGAAAAACCAATTTCGGCTCCGAATTAAAAAAACATTATGGCATCCGATTGAGCAATGGACTTGAAGCAAATCTAAAAATTGCCTCCATTCATTGCATGCCGTAGGATGTACAGTGTATACTCGATATATGTCCAAAACGCGGGTCTAGTCAGGGGGACTTCTCTCTACCATATATGTCGTTTAGGCCTGGATGATAAACGTCGATAAATCGAGGAATTATTTCCACTACCGCGAGGTACACCCCGTAGGATGCCAAGAAGCTTGACAGGCGAGGAGTGCAAACATAACACGGCTCGGTTATGTTTCCTGGATGATATAAGAAGTTGGCAAGACCCGTGTTGACATATATCGAGAATTCACTGTACTATTCTTTGATCCACGCGATCTTACACTTTATGGTTCCTCGTATACCCCTCGCAGGGTATACCTCGCGGTAGTGACGATAATTCCGCGACATTTATGATCCAGGCCCCGGTGACATATATCGGGAATTCACTGTCCTGCTGACGTAGACTAAGACAGAATTTTTGTTTTGCGAAAGTCTTCTCATAACACGACAAATAATTCTTGCACTTTATAACAAAATGATAATATTCAAAATTTTTCTTCCATTTCTGACCTTGCATGACCTTGAAGGACACTGTGCAGTATACGGATGAATACATCTAGATACACGCTCTCAAGTGATATAAAAGAATATACAGCAATCTATTCTAAAAAATTGAAGGTCACCTTCATATATAACAAGATAGTATAAACACAAAACAATTACAGATGCCATTGTGTTGCGTATGAAAAATAGTATTACCTTTTCCTCTTTCATTCTTTTCTAATAGTTAGTATTTACAAGAAAAACGCTGGCTAGTAATAGCCTGAACACCCTGCATAGAATACACATTGTAAATAATAATTTCTTTCTCTCTAATTCTTCGAAACTCTACCGTTGCAAATTTCTCCCATTCAGTTTTCACAAAACTGTACAAAATCCTCGGTCCACTGATCGAGGCACAAATTATAAAAATCCAAATCAATTACGTCGTACCTCTCGAACCAGTTGGAGAAACGAATTTTCTTCCGAAAGGCAAAGAAGCACGCGCCACAACGCGGTTTAATGGAGCGTAATACAATTTAAAGCGGTGCACCGAATTAAAAATGAAAACAGACGAAAAATCCGCTGCACCGGCGACAGAGCGAGCAAATAGAAAACGCATTTTCCAAGCGTTGAAACCCTGATTCAACAGACCACGGCTTTATATTTGCATTACCTTGCATGACCTTGAAGGACACTATGCAGTATACGGATGAATCCATCTAGACACACGCTCTCAAGTGATATAAAAGAATATACACCAATCTATTCTAAATAATTGAAGGTCACCTTCATATCTAACAAAATATTGTAGGAGTATGAATGAGACCGACCAAGGGCGCAGTTTATGATTACGGTGCGGACGTGACTTCAGGCTATTTTCGAGATTTAGCAGAACTTCATGTTTTATGGTGATTTATTAGAGACTTCCTTGTTTAGCTAAAGGTCTCAATAGTCGTTGACGTACCGTAAAACATCTGCGGACCAAATGCGGACCGTTACGGGTCCTAGGCCGGCGAAGAGGGAAATTGATCAGTTTCCCTCACCCCGTCGCCTCTTCGAGGGCATTACTATACAAAGGGATGAATGCGAAGAATGTCAGTAGTCGGTTGTGAGTCGTTAGTCGTTAGTTGGAGAGTCTGAGAGTTGTGAGTTGGGAGTTGCTAGGTGAGAGTTGAGAGCAGAGAGTTGAGAGTTGAGAGTCGTGAGACGAGAATTGGTAGAGAGAGTCAGTGAGCAGAGCGAGTTGATATTGAATAAAGAGTTTTATTGAGATCGACGTCCCTAGATCATTTCACCCGTTACGCCGCACCCTGTACGTAGGAGTTTCCATAAAATATTCCTACAATATTATAAACACAAAACAATTACAGATGCCATTGTGTTGCGTATGAAAAA
>JAQQRO010000182.1:0-10124 GCA_028454255.1 Halictus ligatus
CTTTTCTCGACACGGCTGTCCTGTTGCGAATCGATTTATTACTGTTCTTACGATTATTATTAGTATTATCATTATGTTTTAGTTGTTGGTCGTATCATTCTTCCTCCATAAGAAAATGTTGCCTTTGATTGTCACGAGTCCTGAATAGAAATACACACACAATGTGAAACGTGTATGATACACGACGTCGTCGAATATACCCGAAGATTTCTGTGGGGGAACGTGGGAAGTGTAAATTAATATTCTGTGTGTGTGTGTGCGTGCGTGTGTGTATGTTTGTTTGTTTGTTTGTTCGTTACACGTAGAACGATACGTGTTTTTTCTCTCTCTCTCTCTCCTCGTTTATTTCTTTTCGTGTAAAACAAAGGGACCCCTCGACCAGAGAGAAAGCGGTGTCCCTAGGGACTCTAGGGAGTTTCCTAGGGCGAAGGAAACAATCGAAACTCTGCTCGAAGGCGCGTCTCGACGTAATTTTTATCCGATCATACATGGACATATACATATACACCTATATACATACATATATATATATGTACATATATGAAAGCGACAATGCAATAATACGAGCAACAGAAGGACCTCCGTAAATTCTTCGATCTGCACACAGGACGTCTACGTTAATTAATAAATAAGTATTTCATTATTTCTTTATCTTTCGCTGTCAAACATCGACCGATATCCTCTTACATGCATACGTAACACTTCGTAGCTTTATAGACGCACGTGTGCGTGCGTGCTTGCATGCTTTGTATGTGTTTGTGTCTGTTTGTACGTGTGTGTGTGAATGTGATCGATGTGCACAGGTGTTCGTGTGTGTATGCGGTTATGGTTGGACGCGTGGAATTGCAGAGAATTTAATTGTTCGTTCGTTCGTTTCGTCGTCTCGATTTTCGAAACGAAACGATCGAACCGATCCAGGGGATCGATTTCTACCGTAACAGCGAGGGTTTTTATCGTTTAATCTCTACTACCGTTTAGTATACTCGTTCTACTATTTTCTATACATACATACATACATACATACATACGTAGATTTTATCGATTATTCTCACTCGATTCGATTGGCGTTCCCCTTTTCTTCGAACGGGCGCGTGTATGCGTGAACATGCACGGGACCGGGATAGATCGTTATCGATCACGGCAGATATTATTATCGATCGCGGATCTGGCCGCGGCGATGTCACCGCGGATTTTATAGATCCGGAATCGGCGGATCGAACGGAGAAACGGTAAAAACATTTAAGGAGATCGAAGACAGTGTTG
This sequence comes from Halictus ligatus, assembly GCA_028454255.1. NCBI lineage: Eukaryota > Metazoa > Arthropoda > Insecta > Hymenoptera > Halictidae > Halictus > Halictus ligatus. The sequence goes on from JAQQRO010000182.1 coordinate 1,264, forward strand.
TGGAAATTATTTGAACGGCAGAAGAATGTTTGTCCGGACCCCTGTGTCGCAATCTGTGGAGATTATGTTTATTCTTCGGCATAGAAATCGGCAGTCCGTCACTTACCGGCGACCGTTCAACAATTCCTTCGAGAATTGTTCAACAGCGATGGTAATTTTACCATCATTATGCGATCGTTTCTTTCGGGATTGTTTCTCGGAAGAAAACTTTCAAGTTCCTTTTCGATGTAGACACAGTCATTATTAATCGGTAAGTAATTTTTATGCTGTCATTCGAGGAGAATGGAAACGAAGTTTGTACGTGTATTTTCATCCACTTGCAACAAATAATTGATTGAGCCGTTAAGCGTTTAGAAATACTGTTTACAGCCGCACAAGATCCGTAGCTCTTGGCGTGGATTGTCCCGCGGACTCCAAACCGCGAGCTCGGCACCGACTGCTAACGAGAATTCGCTGTGCTCGCGTTTTCGACATATTTCTTTCGCACCGAAACCAGCAAGAACCGAGATCGATCGTTGCCTTTAAACGAATAACATCTCAAACCTGCGTCGCACGAACGCCTCGAAATGGCCGTGTGTGTGTGTGTGTGTATGCAACAAAAGCGAGAGAGAACGACAGAAGAGCGATTCGTAACCTACGGTAAACGATACATCCGATCGCGTCGTTCCCGTCGATCGGTGGAAGATCATCCGAAAATCCGAGCCGAGATCGAACGAACACCGGTCCGCGAACCTGCGCGCGCACAAAAACATATCTCGATCAGTCTCGACAAAGAAATCGTGAAACGTAACTAACTGTTTAGCGATCGTCGATGCTACCGAAACTATAGCGACAAGACTCGAGCAACAATGGTCCGGCGTAGGACAACAACAATTTCGCGTCTCTCCACGGTAAATAATTTCGCGAGGAATCCGACGTTTTGGTCGCGCATGTAGGAATGTGTACGTGTGCGTGCGCGCGCGCATTAATGTAACCGCACGTATACACAGACAGACAGACACAGACAGACAGACAGGCAGGCAGACAGACATACAGACTGACAGACAGACAGACTGACATACAGGCGAACGCGCATACAGTCGAAACAAACGGATGCACACACGCACGCACGCACGCACGCACGTACGCGCGCAACAACGCATGCACACGCTTTCGTGCGCACGATCCTAGACTCGTGTGTATCCTTAGTATAATACACGTATGCTTATTAATATACCAATAATGGTTTCGAACTGTTATTTGAACATTCAAGGATACATTCGTGCACGTGCGTGCACGCGAAAGAAATGCGTACCGATGTATACCTAGGTCGCTATCTTTTTCTCTCTCTCTCTCTCTATCAATCTCTCATTCTCTCTCTCTCTCTCTCTCTCTCTCTCTCGCTCTCTCTCTCTCGAGTATTCGGGGTACACGTGCGAATAAACGATAATGTGCACAGAACGGAAGAAATTCGTTTCTCGTCTCTCTCCATTTTGTAATAATTAATTATTTACACATGCTCGCGGCAGAATGAAGGTAAAACAGAAAGACGACGATCGCCCCCCTTAAATTGTCAGATAACAGTCTTCGCGCCGTTCGTTCTGCATGCGCTGTACACGTACACGCGTATACATTATTCATCTCTCTCTCTCTCTCTCTTTTTCTTTAATTATTATTATTATTATTAGTATTATTATTATTATTTGTTGTTTATTGTTTGTTGTAGATATTTCTCTATAGGTAATAGACGTACTTTCTGTTTCTCTAATTTACAAGCATTAATGATTTAATATCGTGTCAACTTACGTCGCGATCGCCCATCATCGACAATGGTGTTCACCAACAGGGTCGAGTTTTGTTTTCGTGGTTTAACGCGCGCGTTTTTCTGTGTGTGTGTGTGTGTGCGCGCGCGTGTGTGTGTGTGTCTGTTTGTGTGTGTTCACTTATCAATTGTTCTCTGCACTGCTTTTCTATTTTATTTTTCTTTTTAATCGTCCTTCTCTCGTCCCTTTTGTCTTCTTCTTTCGATAGGATCGTCTCTTTTCGTCTTCTTTTACTGTTTCCTGTTCTGTGAACATTTCTCTCTCTCGCTCTCTTTCTATTTCTCTCTCTCTCTCTCTCTCTCTCTCTCTCTCTCTGTGTGTGTGTGTGTGTGTGTGTGTGTGTGTGTGTGTGTGTGTGTGCCTCTATCTGTGTCCCTCCGCTCGTCCCTCGGTCACGAGCGTTCCCCGATCGCTGGTCCTGTTTTAAGCAACGTTCAAAATAAAGTTTTTTTTTTCTTCTATCGCGACGAGAATACTCGCGACCGAGTCGTCGGAACGGCGAACACCTGGAGAACCATCCTGCACGACGCACAGTAAACGTATACATGCACGCGCGCATCCATATACACGGAAACATATGAATTTATCTACACCCGTGCCCGCGCCGATACACCTAATTAACCGCTCACAGCTCGAGCACATGTACCTGTACACTTTTCGTCTTTTTCCACCATTCTCTCTCTCTCTCTCTTTCTCTCTTTCTCTCTGTATCTTTCACCCTGTTCCCAATTTCACGTACAATCGCACGCAGACGCACACAGAGACACTCACGCCGAAACACAGACAGCCGGTCCATACGTACACGTTATACAGTCGTTATACGATTCTCTTAAATTTTCCATATGTATATATTATATGTATTTATATATATATATATATGTATACGACTTATTCCGTTAAACTTTGTTGTTTGATCGCTAACTTTGTTTATCCTTTTTGTCTCTCGTCACGTCGCGTCGCGTCACGTCACGTCACGACGTCTCCAATATGTGTTCTTACACGGATAGTTTAATTACCATTCTACGCGTGGCATCTGGGAAACTGTGTTTCCCGCCGACGATAATACATATTATATTAACGATCGGTGGCGACGGCGCCGATAACGGAAGTCGATGACGATGAGGATGACTGCGACGAGTGTGTGTGTACGTCATCGACGACATTGCGTCCGCCGGTGACAACGGAATGTTTGCGTGTAACGCGTAAACCAGCGACGATAACAGTAACAGTAGCGTTTTCACGTCCATCTTGTTCGTTCGTTTTCCATTTTGTTGTACGATTTTTCCTCGGCGACATTGCTGACGCCGAATCTGTGTCTCTCTGTGTGTACGTGTGCGTGCGTGTCAGTGTTTCCTTTTTACTGTCAGTCGTGTGTCAGTCGTTGCCAGCGGTCTCTGTGTGTGTGTTTGTGTGTTTGTGTGCGATGGTAACGATAATATTAACGGGTCGTTGGCCACTCGAGGGCAGCGACGACGATACAGAAAATGGTAACGACGAAACCGGCGGTCTCTCGGCGACGCAACGGAGACCGTTCGTGTGTTTCTCTTCTTCTCTCCCTTACTGTCTCTGTCGTGTCGATTAAGACGAGGACACCGGAACGCAGCGAGAGAGACTATGTGACAGCGTTGTTGTTCGCGTAATCGCGATAATGACGACGGCGACGACGAATCAATAAACGCGGTGATCGGTACACCGGCGTGAATCAAGAATGACGGGGAAACGGCGATGATAGTAGCGACGATACAGCGGAGAATCAATCGACGATGACCGGTAGTAAATGATAATGACGACGATCCGTAATAATGATAGTCCTAATAATATCGTTCTTACATTATATACAGAGCTGATCACTCCATAGTTGCGCGTTGCCGTCCATGCGGAATCGTTTCGAGGCAGAACCGTGAAACGGAAGTCGTCGGGAGACGCGAGGATCAATGGATCGCGTGACGTAGGCGATCGCGAATCGTTCGACGGTCGCGGATGTCGTTTTGGCTCCCGGTCAGACCGAATCCGGTCACGGTGTGTATTTCTCTTTCAATAGGTACAACAACAGCAACAACAACAACGACAACAATAACAGCAACAACAACTAGGTGAGTCGTGAAAAATAGAATTCTCGAGAATGGAGGTCTAACGCGACTCGCCGCGCGGACGTTCGTCGAGCGACGTCCACGCCGAGGCAACGTCCGGCGACCCTTCGCCGGACGCCATCTTCTCTTCGCCTCGAGGTACGTTGACCAACAATTTTCCCGGTCGCTGCTTCGGCGTGGACGCGGATTTGTACAGCGAATTCTCGAGGCGGAGGATCGAATGGTCGTTTGAACACTTTCCCGTGAGAATATCCCGAAAAGTATGAAAGACACGATACGCTAATTATCGTTGAAACTTGAATTGAACTAGTACGATTCACGGTAAATTATAATTTCGATTTGATCTGCTTCTTTTAGGAATTTTGGCTGGTTTCTTTTTCAATTTCTCGCCGATCCTGTTTCCTTCAACTTTGCAACTAATTTTAACACGTACGCGCGAGAAACATGTGTATCAGGACGTCTCTCGTTAAACGTAGCAACAATTTGATGAGCACTCTCATAATCTCGGTAAATAAACATAATTTTTACTCGTTCTTCTAAAGAATACACCGTATCGTACAATTAATTGTACCACGATATAGTATCTTTCATTACGAGGATTCACACTCGACTAAATAGTACAATCTTATAGTGAAAGACAGACAACATGAACAACAATGGAGGACAATTTTGTTTTCAAACGGTACGTGCTAGTAAAACCGGAAAACATCAACGATTTTGCGTCAAAGAATTTTACACAATAATACTAGGAGAAAAAAAAGTGTCCCACGGAAATTGCTGGTCTTTTTACGTACAATAAGATCCCGTAATAAGAAATATAGGTTTCCATTTGAGAAAACAAAGTTGACCTCCAAATGACATCGAAAACTCTTTCCCCGTCGAAGTCCTTGGACATGTGTCTTACAATTTTTGAATACCTTTCATACTTTTCGAGATATTCGGCTGGAAAGTTTTCAAATGAACAGCCTGTATGTTAACAACACGGGTCTCGAGCTTTTGCGGCCCCTCGCGGGGCATACCCCGCGGTAGTGGGGATAATTCCGCGACGTTTACCATCCAGGCTTTGGCGACATGTATCGAGAAATCGCTGTATTCCTTTTTTTGCTTTTCTGGTCGCCGCATGGCTGAAGAATTTTTAGGTCAAACTTGGTCATGGCTAATGAGTAGATTGCGGATCGTTTTATCGAACTGTTTCAATCTTTTTCAACACTTGTGACTGCCAAACTAGAACCCTAAGAAATTCCATGAAATCGAAGCGTGTTATTTAATGAAATAAAAATTGAAAAAAATTAAATGTCCCTTGTTAATTTTACGGTTCCTAGTCAGGTACAATGAATATATTCACGTAAATATTAGTCTGAAAACGTGAAGAAATAATTCCGTCAGTCACATATCGGCGACATGATAGTCAACGTGTTAAACGATCTTGCAACAATAAATTCTTGTTCTACTCGGAGCGGTTTTACGCAATATAGCATTATTGCAAAAACTCCGAGAGAAAATGTCGACAAAAGAACTACTGACTCGAGTGCCGAGGTTTCCGCAAGTTGTCAACCTCTTTTATCTAACGGAAAACGAATGAAATTGAAATAACCAAAATTGTGTCACAATCGACATAAATACAGTGCACACCAATGTAGATAATACGATACAATAAAACGGAACGGTTATTTATTAAACGAGGAAGAGAATAAAATATTTCGAACGAAATCAGTAAGAGAATCAAATATCGTTCTCAGTTGACACTAGATCCGCAGTCTACCGATAAGTAATCGGCATAACAAGCGATTAGGGTGCGATAAATTGGCAGCAGGTGTGCTTCGAGAGCGCGATCGACCGCGCTTTATAGTTTGCCGAGCCGAGAGGGAAACAATGGTTTCTTGAATCGTAGGTTTCCTCGAAAGTTGCTCAACGTCCAGCTTTCCCAGTGTGCGTGCCGTGTGCGTGTGCTATGGTGTGCCGCACACAACGCTAGATCGTACAGGGTTGCAAGGGTTCGGGAGGCGGCAAATCATTGTTCGATAATGCAAAGATCGGGCTTTTGAAGGGTGAAAAGCGTTGGATAAAAGATAAATCTAGCGCGCTATCCACCTGGCAGGTGCTACTTTTGCGTTTCCGAGCAACATTTTGCATTATTCGGTCGCGCGATGCCTGTCAGAGGCGATCTGAGCACGCGTGGCCGACAACGTAAACAACGGCGCTGCCATAGCTTCGTCCACGCTCGCTCAGATCGCCTCTCTGACAGGCATCGTGCGACCGAATAATGCAAAATGTTGCTCGACAACGCAAAAGTAGGACCTGCCTGGTAGCGAGCGCGCTAGATTTATCCTTTATCTAGCGCTTTCGACCACCGATAAGCCCCATCTTTGTATTATCGAGCCATAAATCCGCGCCTCCCGAACCCTTGTACGATCTAGCGTTGTGTGCGGCACACCATGGCCACCTAGGGAAGCTGGACCCTAAACTTCCAGCGGTCCGGAGGACACGGTTTTCCAACAAAACATGTCTTTTCGTTGAGAACGATCCGTCTTACGTGCGTGCAGGCAATTATGCTGTTCGTTTGTAATAAAACATATCGATCGTCGTTCGTTGCACAGAGAAAATAAATCTGACGTCGAGTATGCAGGTGTGTGCTTGTTTTTCTTTTGTGTGCGACGTACAATATTTCGGAAACGAGATAACAACCGAAGAGAAAATGATTACCGGGGGTTAGGGGCGGGGGTGGCGGGGGGTGAGTGTTCCGCTTGAACGGCACGCGCGTTAATTCTCTTCACAATAATAATCGAATAAGTTGATCGGTTTATTTCACGAGGTTCTTTTAAACTTAACCCTACAGTTTGGTTTTCATTTTTTTCTTTGTTTCTCTCTTGTTAGCCAGTTAACAACTACTTAAATTAAACATGGTTATTATAGTTAGATTGTTGAGCACAATTATTGATTTCTATGAGAGACTTTCGGGAAGCGCTGTGAGATGAGCTCATATCCCCAAACTCGCTGGCCGACTTACCCTTACGTGGTAAAGTGGTGGCCTCTCCTAACGAAGGTAACTCCCGCGGTTTCCAGATCGGCGAACCTTCAATAGATTTTCATAATAGCAAGTGCCGCGTCTGATCGGGCATAGTCATTCACTACCTACATACTTTAATTGCACAGCAACAGAAACAAACGAAAACATTCACCGTTGGACCGTGGACGCGCAGTTCTCCATCGCGCAAATAATGTCTCGTCGGGCGCGAAAGAGAATATAGAAAATCGACGGATCTTTAGAGATAATCGATCTAAAGCGGAGAAAATCGATGGAACAGCGTACAGAGTCTCTTATCGAGATCATCAATGACGTTGAAAAATATTTCGAACAAAAAATATATTCTCTCGAGGGGGACATAAATGCTGTGTTAATGGCTTCTTGTAGGCGGAGGAGTAGAGGGCATATGAAGGTCAATTAAGATTTTTTTTAACGGAATCATGTATTTTTTAATACGCCAATCGATGTCGTTCAAGAATTATTAGCCTTCTAACAGCAGAAAATCATGAATTTAGGTGATATTTCAATTCACCATTAACTTGGAATTACACCCCTCTCGACAACATGATTGAAACATTTTTCGACGCCGTTAATCATTTCAGAGATTCGAATGGGACCCATCTTTCGAATAATCATTTTTAAATACGCTTTCTGATTGATCGAGCCTGATTATCGAGAAAACTCATTTCAAACGGAAACGTTTAAACCGCGATTCATGTGTTTTGACAGATAACGCGAGACAACTTGAGAGTTAATTATTTTGTACGTTGAACGTGTATTTCATAAATCTTGTCCTTACTATAGAATGATTTGTGTTATCGAACTTCGACTCTTCATGCTCCACTAGATTAGAGCGGATACAATAATAGAGGTTCTACCTTATCATGGATTACGCGAGTAAATACGATTCAAATAGTATCGTGTCCGATCTCACTTTAATCAGAGAAATTTCACGAGCGTGGTGTCAAAGGTTACATAGAAGGATAGTTGAAACAAAAAGGTTCTCGATAGATATCGACGAACAATGTCTGTGCACGATAATAAGTGACGTTTCATTCCCGAGATTTTCGCACAGATCGAGACATTACTGTAATTGAACACGCGCGAGGAATTAACACATTCGCTATCTGCGTTAGACCATAATTTTACTTAACCCTTTGCGCTCCGTTGTAGACACGTGAACAATTCAGAATCAAATAGTAAAAGTCACTAAATTCACAACAATTGTTAATTTTCTTTCCCCGGAATGAACATTCTGATTCTGAAGATAGCGTCAAAGAGTGTTCGAACTTCGGAGAGTGAAAATCATAACGGATAACGTCGAGAGCAACAATATATTTTCCATACTTCACAAGAGAATACGTTGCAGTCGTTAAAATGTTAATGTTTATGTAAAGAAACGCTAATAGCGAACGTGTTGAAACTGTCATCAATCAGTGTACTGAAAACAATGTTTGCACCAACGTCCACGGTCCAATTATCATTTTTATAGCACACTCGTCCATTTCCTTGTACGATACATACATACGTGTGTAATGATGTTGTGGAAGAAGTGACATCGTACGAACGCTCACAAGCAAAACGACGAGTATGCGACAAAAAATGGTCCTTTTTTTCCCGGATTCTTTCCAATTACAGGTTTACTCGACTTTGATTCTTCTCTTACCTAGTTCTTTCACTGTAATAGGTTGATAGTTTTCCGGTTGATGAGAGGACTGGATTAATCTTGCTTGACTGCCCGTACTTCCCGCTGAAATGGTTGAAGTGGTGCTCAAAGTCAAATGATTCGGAGTGCGGCCCAAATTTGCCTGCTTCTCACCTAAAAAAGCTTGCGAGTCTTCCTCTCCCTCGGACTTTGTCCCTGAATCCATCTCCACCTTCACCTCCCCTGTATCGTAAAGCAAAAACCATTATTGTCTGCATTAGCGTACGCAACGCTAAGAT
>JAQQRO010000183.1:0-10114 GCA_028454255.1 Halictus ligatus
ATATATATCGGACTCTGTGCCAGCAGATTTTTTAATCTGGATCATGTGACACACGCGCACGAGATCGCCGAGCGTTTCAAAGACATATACCGGGAACGAGAACTGTGTTACAAAACTCGGCACGTGATCCCGTGCTATCGACTCTTGACGATTTTCACGGCCCCGCGGTACGGAGACGCTCTCCGACGATTCAAATCAACAATTTTCACGTGTAATCGAACATTTGACCGGTAGGATTTTCACGAATCGTGTGATCGTTCACGGTTACCGGGGCGTGTGTTCACGCGGGTAGGCGAATTCGCTGTAGCTGTTGAACGGAGCTATCGAAAAACTTTTAGCCGTGGATTTGCAAAAGTTCAGAGGTACTCGCTGGTAGATCTGTGGAGAGGGAGAAGGGAACGAGAGAGAGAGAGAGAGAGAGAGGAGAAAAGATCGGCAAATGCTGTGTAACCGTATCAGAAAGGGACTAACAAATAAACGTATTTGTTACTGCTTACACGTGTGCTTTTATTTTCTTTCATTCCCATGCCTCCGTTCGAATTCCCACGTCCAGCTGGTCGCACGTCGCACGTCACACGCACACACACACACACACAAACACAAACATACGCGCGCGCGGTCTCGTTCTCCCAGAATTTTCTACTTTGTTCTTTGTTGTCCGCGTCCACCGGTCGAAACGCCACAAGTTTTTTAATTGTTGTTCAACGTTACAGCGGCGGCGGAGGAGACTTCCGACCAGTCATTCATTATCGCGATCTCGACGCACCGAGAGAGCCGGACGAATTCCTCTAAAATCCTGCCCCGAGGCACGTGTCCGAGAGGATCCATGGGAGACCGCACGATCTCGGGCGAACGGAGGACACGACCGTGTTCCCCCTAAGGCTAACGGTTCACCCCCGGGATCGCCTGCGTTCGATTCGCAGGACGCTCTCGAAATAGACGACCCGTGCCACCTTGGAAAATCCGTACCACCGCTCGTCGCGAAGACTGCGTCCGTTGATCAGAATCAATCTCGAAAACACGCGCTAGCGAAGGAACCACGATCGAGAAGAGAGGGACTCTGTTCAATCGCGCGTGCAACTCTCTGCGACCATTTTTCCGTTCTTGTCGCGTGCGTGGTGTGCGCCCTCGAGAGTTTAATCAATTATCTCGCCGACAGAGCCTCTACTACACCTGTATATATTTAACGCATTGTGGACGCTTCTTGTTCGGATCAAGGATTAGCCGTAGTTTCCCGTAGAACTGTAGAAAACCTGTTGCGAACGTGTTCGAAATTTTTATATAGGAGCGAGGGAATCCACTGTATACAAAAATATATATATACATATATATATATATATATATTGGAACACCCGTGAGTTTTTCAACAGCCAAGTATGGTCAATTTCGTTGACTTCAGCGAAAGAGCTATGTGTCCACTCCGTTCACCGAACGGACGAAGAGGAAGCAGACAACAACGAGTATAAGTTTGTAACGCGACCAGTCTACGTTGAAAACTTATTTTCTCATACTTGGAAGATTCAACTTGAATCTCTAGCGGTTTCGAACGAAGCTGCGACGTGCAATGCGTTGGATTGACGGTCCATCGAGAGGAGTGTGTTCGAATATATATGTAAAATGTAGAATCATGCGAAGCGCATAAATCGATCGGCGTGGCTTCTGGAAGGCTCGCGGGATTCTCGGATGTGTACAAATGTTACGAGAACGGTTTCGTTTGTTTGTTTACGGCGACGTGGCGCGAGGGAGCGCGGGAAAAAGAGAACGAGAGAAAAAAAAATATATATATATATATATAGAGATGCGTAGGTGTTGTGTAACTGTAGCACCGTGGTGAAAAATGAAGGAGAACTATAATTGTGTACAATGTTCCATTGGAAAAAAGACGTCGCGGTACAAAATACGGCACTTGTAATCGATTGTTTATGATACATCAATAAACTATGTCATTTCCTAATTGCAGTCAACCGTGTGTGTGTGTACCGCTTCTGAACGATTTATTATGCGTCGGCTGCATATCTATACGGCACAATGGTATATATATATATGTATGTATAAGTATATACAATTAATTACACTTGTCGCTCTCCTCCCGTTAGAAAAAAATACTGTGATACAGGCTCGGACCGGCACGAGGGATCATGGGTATCGGTGCTTGCAGTGCCTCTCGTCGGTTCCGTCGCCGCAGTCGTCGACCCCATTGCACTTCATCCCCTTCGTGATGCACCTATTGTTTCTGTGTGCAATTCAAACGGAGGATAGTTAACAGTCGCATCGGGAGCAACATCCGCTCAGAGGATGGGATCGAGATCAAGAAAGTTATGGGCCAACGAAGAATTAGCTAACGCTTTCCTGGGTGCCCATTACGGTGATTTCTCTATACAGGGTGGGGCAATAACTACGTCCAGTTGGAACATTGCCGTTATTTGTAATAATACGAAAAAATGTTGTATAGAAAACGTACGGAGGGGGACATATTTCGACACAAACATTTTCTGCGTCGGTGGAGGCATAGAGGAGATGTCGAGGTCAACTCTATTTTTTTTAAATGGAATGCTATGTTCTTTTTATCACGATGTGATAGCCAGTGTTGAGACGAATACAGCGAGTTAACATTGAAGGTCGTGCAAGGTAAAACATGGCAGTGAAATAAACATTATTACCTTGCAGGAGATGCTCGTAACGAAGTTCATTTTACTACCACGTTCGACCTTGCATGACCTTCGATGATAACTCGCTGAATTCGTCTCAACACTGGTTATCAGATCGTGATAGAAAAACATAGCATTCCATTTTAAAAAATAGAGTCGACCTCTTTGTGTCACAATATGTCCCACTCTATACCGTGTAAGTTTTCTACATAACATTTTTTTATATTATTACAAATAACGGCGATATTCCAACTGGACGTAGTTATTGCCCCATCCTGTGTATGTCGCCAACGCCTGGATGATAAACGTCGCGGAATTATCCCCGTGGAGAGGTAAACGTAACACGGCTCGGGTACGTCTCGTGGATGATAGATGACGCTGGCAAGACCCGCGTTCTGGACATATATCGAGAATTCACTGTAACGTGCACCATGCTGTACACTGGGCGCGAGCAACTTTGCCCTTGAATAGCTCTGGGACTGCTCCTGAAGGGCAGCAGAGGTTCCCACACAGAAGTACGGGGCAATCTATCTTGTTCTTTCTGTCTAGAATACTTTCAGTGGGCGTGGCCTCGTTGCTCTTGCTCTTGCCAGGGCCCCGGGACAAGGCCCCACGGTGCAACCTGTGACTAGGGTTAAAGCCAGGGTTGCCAGATGATTCGTATTCGGTGTATTAAGGAGGCCGGCATGGTTTAAAATCCACATACGCACGCAATGGTCAAAATCTAGACAAACTGCCGCTTCAATATTGCAACGACCATTTTAGAAGTGGTCAATTGTGTTCCCTAAAAGTCCAATCTACGTCCGTATGGAGCCCAAATTGCGAATTTCTACCTGATCGCGGAGCAATTTGTAATATTCGGCAGAAAATTCCAATTCCGAAGCAACTACGACGTCACAAGATGGCGGCCGCTGAGAGATTCCCTTAATTTCGAGAAATTTAGTGTGTTCGTACCGAAAAAAGGCTCTATACAGACGTAGCGAACACGGTGGTACGCATTTTTAATTGATTACTTACTTATTTAACACGTAAAACGTCTAGAAAGAAAGGCAGAGCGTAACATAGCGTGACAGTGAAGGCCAAAATGCCTGCCGGACCCCTTAAAAGCTTCTTCTGCTGTCGGTAAACGTGGCTCGATTCTCCTCTAGTGATTCTCTGCAGGAGAGTATGCGACGTCACAGTGTTTCCACTATCAATGTCAGTCCTGCTGACCAACCTGATGTCACGCATTGACCTTCGTGCAGAGAATGTCTACAGGGGACTCTGACAGTAGACAGTAAAGACTTTTTGGCAACTGTGTTGCTACCATAATTCGCAGGGGACGAAGCTACGGTCTCGATCCCATCGCCGTGACCTCCGGGTACTTACTGGCACGTGAACTCCTGCTTGTTGCATCGTCCTTGGCAACCGGACGGCTCGTCGGACTCGTCGACGCAGTCCGGCAGGCCGTCGCAGAAACGGGCCTCCGATATGCACTGTCCGTTGCTGCACGGGAACTCGTTCTCCGAAGGACAGGCTGGACAGTTGGGTCAACAGACATAATAATCGCCGTTCCCGTGAACGCCTTGGGATATCGGTTAGTCGAAAAGCGTAGCAAGCGTAGCAAGCGGAGTGTTCGAAGCTCATGATGCGCGCCGGGAATGATCGATCTCCCCAAGGACGATCTATCCCAGGGACTCTAGGATACGTTAAAAATTCGGAAAAGCACAACGTGTTCGCACAAACGCGACCATTCAGAGGTCCAACGTGTCGTCTCGATGAGCTGACGCGTCCTTGAAGAGATTAATGGTCACTAATCGCACTTGACATGCGTATGTGTGTCTCTGTGTGTGCGAGTGTGGGTGTATGGGTGTATGGGAGTTCTCCTCTGGTGCAAGATCATTCCGTGTACATGCTCGAAGAGCGCAATGAAAAGCGGCCATTGTGTGCCCGGCGAAATCAAAGGAATCTTTGTCTCGGAGCAGGAGGAAAGCGTCGGTGATCAGGAGCAAGCGTGGTGTTGTTGCATGCGGTCGCAATTGTTGTTCATCCGAAAACGAACGAATAATGTACTCACACCTACCGAGTTTACCACCTACGAGGGAGAACAGAAAAAATAACGAAAGTTCAGAGAAGAGAGCCAGTGACGGAGAAGGAGAGAGAAAGAGAGAAAGTGATAGAGAACAAAAATATAGAGAGAAAAGGAGGCAAACACCGTGATTTGTAAATATCTCGACTGGCCAACGAGACTCGATCTCTCTCGCGGAGAAAATCGCGTGCATTTCTAAAACGATTTCTCCCCGGGGAATGACGTTCCACAATGCCACTATATTATTATTATTAGACTGCGGATTCGACGCATTTATGCGAAAAATTTCAGATACAAAACTGTAGAAACATTAGAAGGATTAAGAACAATGACGTTCTTGATTCAGCTTCTTAACACTAAACCTACCACGGTCAAATGACCGGTTTCATATTTTACAAGTATTGAAATTATAAAAATTCATTTATAGAAAATAGTGAAATAAATTTCCTTGTCCAAGCATTTATTATATGAAAAATTACGGACAATTTCAATCAATTTAGGGTTGCCATTTTTCTAAGGCAATATTTACCAGATACTGTTAATGCTTGGTAGGTTTAGTGTTAAATTCGTTAACTCTTTGCGGCACAGGATTTCAGGTGAAAAGTAGACTCACGTTGCACAGGAATTTTATCGAGTTTCAAATGAAACAAAATAGTAACACCCAATTGAATTTGTTGTTACTGTCGCACAGAAAATTAGTGCCACATAGAAAAGACGAAATATAATGCACATGCAGCTATTGCAAGATTTGGACTAGAAATGTCCCACCATGCCGTAAAATACGTCAAAAAGGTGGAACACTTTTGATCCCACCGTGCCCCAAAGAGTTAAAAGAGGAAATCTATTCTCCCGTAGGTTCCTTTTCTTACCGTTGACTTGATCAGTGATTATTTTGCTAAGAAATCCGGAGTCTAATGATTGTTAGCCTTTCCGCGACCTCTTTTCACCGAGAATGTAATAATTGCTGTCACGAGGGTGCAGTCGCGACAGATAAAAGATCGACAGTTACGTAGATGGGTCCTAATCGAGGATGATAGAGTCAACAAGTAGATTCGCAACTGGTTCGCGGTGATTTGGACCAGTCGACGATACTATAGCCAACGGCGCGCGCGGCCGTCTCTCGCCAGTGGCCTTCTTACCGAGCGTGCAATTAATCTCGTCGGCTGCGTCCCAGCAATCTATCTTGCCGTCGCATCTCTTCTCCAACGGAAGGCAGGAGGTCTCATTACCGCACTGGAAATGCGTCTCCGGATCGCAGGCTGCAACAAACCACGCGTTATCGTTACCTCATACTTTCATTAACATTACTCCATCACGTATGCTTCGCGAACATTATACGGTGCACAAACAGTTGCAGCAACTTCCACGAAATTCTAAGGCCCACGACAAAAATTGCTGATTATCAAACAATTCAGGAGTCTCCACAAAAATTGTAGACCTTCTAAACACTCTATAAGAACTTTCAGGAATTGTACAAACAAATTCTGAGGCCTCCAAAATATTTTTAGACGCTCTAAAGACTCTATATGACGTTTGGAACAAATTGTAGACATTCTCAAAAAATTCCAAAACAAGTGTAGACCTTGTAAAGACTTTATATGACCACTAAAGAAAATTGTAGACGACCAAAAAACAAAATTCTAGGGCCTTCAGAAAAATTGTGGAGCTTCCAAAGACTCTATATGACCACTAAAAAAATTGTACACTTCCAAAAAACAAAATTCTAGGGCCTTCAGAAAAATTGTGGAGCTTCCGAAGACTCTATATGACCACTAAAAAAATTGTAGACGTCCAAAAAACAAAATTCTAGGGCCTTCAGAAAAATTGTGGAGCTTCCGAATACTGTATATGACCACTAAAAAAATTGTAGACGTCCAAAACAAAATTCTAGGACCTTCAGAAAAATTGTGGAGCTTCCAAAGACTCTATATGACCACTAAAAAAATTGTAGACGTCCAAAAAAAATTTCTAGGACCTCCAAAAAAATTGTGGAGCTTCCGAAGACTTTAGATGGCCTATCAAAAAATTGTGGAGCTTCCGGAGACTCTGCATGGCCCATAAAAAATTGTAGACGTCCCAAAAAGAAATTCTAGGTTCTTCAACAAAATTGTAGAGCCTCCGGAGACTCTGCATGGCCCATCAAAAAATTGTATACGCCCAAAAAGAAATTCTAGGTTCTTCAGAAAAATTGTGGAGCTTTCGAATACTGTATATGACCACTAAAAAAATTGTAGACGTCCAAAACAAAATTCTAGGACCTTCAGAAAAATTGTGGAGCTTCCAAAGACTCTATATGACCACTAAAAAAATTGTAGACGTCCAAAAAAAATTTCTAGGACCTCCAAAAAAATTGTGGAGCTTCCGAAGACTTTAGATGGCCTATCAAAAAATTGTGGAGCTTCCGGAGACTTTGCATGGCCCATAAAAAATTGTAGACGTCCCAAAAAGAAATTCTAGGTTCTTCAACAAAATTGTAGAGCCTCCGGAGACTCTGCATGGCCCATCAAAAAATTGTATACGCCCAAAAATAAATTCTAGGGCCTTCAGAAAAATTGTGGAGCTTTCGAATACTGTATATGACCACTAAAAAAATTGTAGACGTCCAAAACAAAATTCTAGGACCTTCAGAAAAATTGTGGAGCTTCCAAAGATTCTATATGACCACTAAAAAAATTGTAGACGTCCAAAAAAAAATTTCTAGGGTCTTCAACAAAATTGTGGAGCTTCCGAAGACTCTAGATGTCCTATCAAAAAATTGTGGAGTTTCCGGAGACTCTGCATGGCCCATCAAAAAATTGTATACGCTTAAAAAGAAATTCTAGGGTCTTCAACAAAATTGTGGAGCTTCCGGAGAATCTACATGGCCCATCAAAAAATTATAGACGCCCAAAAAGAAATTCTAGGTTCTTCAACAAAATTGTGGAGCCTCCGGAGACTCTGCATGGCCCATCAAAAAATTGTATACGCCCAAAAATAAATTCTAGGTTCTTCAACAAAATTGTAGAGCCTCCAGAGATTCTGCATGGCCCATCAAAAAATTGTATACGCCCAAAAAGAAATTCTAGGTTCTTCAACAAAATTGTAGAGCCTCCGGAGACTCTGCATGGCCCATCAAAAAATTGTATACGTCCTAAAAAGTATTCTAGGGCCTCGAAAAACACCGTAGAGCTTTCGGAAATCCAATATGACCAACAGCAAATATTGTAGAGGTTCTGAGAAAATTCTGTGGCCTCTTCGAAGGTTCGAGTAAGTCGTTGCAGGCGTCTGGCAAACTTCTGTGCCCCGTTAAGAAGTCCATTGGCCACGGAACGAAACGAAGACGCGGATTGGAATCGGAGAAAGCTCGGAGACGGTCGGTTCCATCGACGAGGTCTTTACCCGACGGATTAGTCGCGACAGTTGCAGCGAAAGATGGCAAACCGAAGCCTCGCGAGCCGCGACAAAGCCGATCGCACACGTAGAAGTTATGGGTCGGCGAAGAGAAAACTGGGCCAATGGGATCAGAACGGAGGAGAACGACGCGTACCGCAATTGAACTCGTCCGAATGGTCGTAGCAATTCATGTGGCCGTCGCACCGCTTCTCCAAGGGGATGCAGAGGGTGTTTGCGCACGTCCACTCGTCGTCCAGGCAGTAGTGCTCCACCTCCACGCACCTTTCAACAAACATTTTCTTTATAACAATCTGTTAGCATTGGATTTCAGCGTGAATCACGCGTAATAGCTTCCCGTTGCTATACTCCGTCCAACGAGTGGAACGGGGTCGTGGAACTATCTTTTACACAGCTAAAAATGATAGCGATTTAAAAATGATTGTACATAAAATCAACGTTTAGGAGTCATGCGATTTTCGAGGCTATTTATGACATAAACTTTTTACGAAACTATATTCTGCTTTATACTTCATTGTGTTTCGACTGAAGCAGATAGATGTTCATTACGCAGTGGTCCAGAAGAGACATAATCTGTGTTCCTATCTTTTCGGAAAAAGAATGCCGAATTGGCTTGGCTACTTAGACACAGTAATTAGAAGTTTTAATACCACTGAATTCGTTAATGTTGAAACGAGCTGAGTACGACAGAGATTAGTTATCGAGTAACCAACGATTGTTATTAACACCAGAACTACCTCTTCCTTCACAATTACTGAAACAGTAAAAATCTTTTCATCGGAAATCTTTTAACGAACCTCTTCATTGAAGCACATATCACGATAAAAGTTGTACGAAGTCCGAATGGGCACAGTCTTTTGTCGCTGTTACAAAGCAATATATACACGCCAGTCGCATTTATTCCTCGCTCGTTCTGGTGTTAATAATCCCGATAGCTCCTACGAATGAAATTCTCGTGGACGCGTCAACAAAGGAATATTACAGTAAAAGTTGTACGAAGTCCGAATGGGCACAGTCTTGTCACTGTGACAAAGCAATATATACACGCCAGTCGCATTTATTTCTCACTCGTTCTAATGTTAATAATCCCGATATCTCCTACGAATGAAATTCTCGTGGCAGTAGACGCGTTAACAAAGCGTGATTCTTTTTGGCTGGACGTTTCCTGTCTCTGTGATTTTTGGATCGAGGAGGAATTTAGTCGGATTTAGTTCGGTTTTGCACCTGAACGCGTCGACGTCGAGGCGATGGCACTTCTGCTTGTTGACGAGGCAGAAGCCGGCGCATCCGGTCGGGTCCTCGAGGTCCAGGCTGGTCCTGCAGATCGGCACCTGTTCGTCGACGAGGGCGACGCACACCTCCCCGTTCAAACAGTCGTCGCAGTATCTGGTGGAGTTGACCGCCGGCGTACTGCTCGCTTCCGCTTCCGGTTCCGCGGTGGCACGGGCGCCGCTCTCCGGAAATGACTGGTCGCCGCTTAAAAGCACGCTCGCGATCAGGGTGCTGCTCGCCGGCGTCGTCGTCGACGCGTTCGTCGACAACGTTCCCGCGGTCGTCGTTCCGACCGTCGACGTGTCGTTCGCCGACGACTTCAGGTACTGTTGGATGATCTGCAGCTTCTCCGGCTCTGCGAATCAAGTGAAAATTATCCCATTAGCTTGTTGCACAACGTTCGATCTTCGGACGCGAGAATATTATAATCTATCAGACCTGGCAATTTATCATTTCAACCTCTAGATTTATATCTCTGCACGACCTACGAAAAGATTGTAGACGCTACAAAGAAATTCCAGCACTTTTTACTTATTCTTTTTTATTTATTATTTTACTTTTACTTTTACTTATTTAGTTATTATTTTACTTTTACTTCTTTATTTACTATTTTACTTTTACTTATTTATTACTTTACTTTTACTTTTACTTATTTAGTTATTATTTTACTTTTACTTCTTTATTTACTATTTTACTTTTACTTATTTATATATTATTTTACTTTTACTTATTTATT
>JAQQRO010000184.1:0-10108 GCA_028454255.1 Halictus ligatus
GAACATGTTCTCTACTACGTCTTTCTTCGGGTAACCGCAGATTCTGCAATTTTTCTCCTGGCGATACCAATTTTTCTCAGCGATGAAAGAATTGTAAAATCTGCTTCGACGATTCAGCAAAGTATCCAAAAAATTTCAGAAGAATCGGTCCAATAGTTTTCCAGAAAAACAAAATCGCGAAAGACCTCCTGACTTTGGTGGAGTCGCGTTCGATGCGCTATATTGTGACATAGAGCAGCATTGTTTGCTCGAATTCGAATTCATTAGCCTAATAGCATAATCCCGATAGTGCAATCTGTTTGCCGAGAGTCGTCGTCGGAACACGAGGCCACGAATCGATGAAATTTTCGGGGATAGGTTACCGGGCCCGGCAAGCAAACGGGCAAGCATACGCAACACGCAAGCAACAACGCAACATCCGGAACGTTGTCGGCGTATTTTCATCGGTTCTAGAATAGTCCAGAGGATTTTTCGAAGATAGGGGAAGTTTCTCTGGACACAATGGGAGACTGAAGATAATCCGGCCAGACCCAGACATACTAACTCCAAGTTGGCACAGTTTTCTAAGGAAGACGGCGCACAGTGGTCCGGATCGGAAAAGTAAGTGACATCTTGTTATAACTTTTGTACTATTAGAAATATTGCAATGAAATTTTCATTAAAAATATTTTTAAAATAGTCATTTTTTAATGGTTTATAATCAAATATGTTTTGCATTTGTTAAACACCTTTTACATTCATACATGCAATGTAACTTCGAAATGTAACTTCTTAATTTTACATTCAATATTATTTTTTAACTAGATTATTTACAGTAATTATTATTAAATGATATCACTTTTCATCGCAAAAGTCTGCTCTTCAATTAAAAAAAAAATCTTTGGACTCATTTTTGGACTAAATGTCGCATACTTTACCGATCCGGACCGCTGTGCGACGGCGCTCGCAGTCGACGATCGCGCGATGAATTCAGCTCGCGTATTAATCGCATAACCGGAGTCATCGCTAATAATGCAGTGGGCGGGTAGGAGGCTAACGTTCTCGAACCGTCTATATACGGTGCTCTCCGTGTGTCTTGCGAGCACACTCCAAACAGGTGGCTCTCAAACCCGAATCAAATCAACGCTCTACGAGACCGCAGGATTTTCTTTGCTACTACGGACCGCTTTGAGGAGAAAATTCTCAGTCAAAAGATCCCTCTGATTGGCTAAAAATTGGACCAGAGCCCTCTCACAGATTACATTGTCCAATGACAATTTGACACTTCGGTAACCGCAGGCGATTCCTGTGTAATGTTGAGAAAAGTGAAATTTTCAGCATTCGGGATACATATTTTACGCTTTGAAAGTAATTCAGTATCCTGTAACAGTAAGACGGTACGTATTCTGTAGACTCTCTTGAATACGACATATTTTTGTAAAGTTTTTTTTAAATACGTTCAAACGATAGTTACACAGAGCGAAACGCCTTCGAGTAGTTAATTTTATGTGACTCTTTAAAATTCATTTAAAGGATCGATGATTTCAAGCAAAATCTATCTATGTCGCGCGATAGAGTGGACCTTTCCTTTCGTCAAAAATTATTGGAGCCGATATTTCGTGTCGGTTTTTTGCTGAAAAGTTAAAATTTGTTGGACAGCGTATCGGAGATCCGCGAAATCGGGCCACGTTTTGTTCGACGGCTCGCAAAAAGCGCGAATCACTTTTCCAGAGGATAATTCGCAGCCTTTGTCCTGTACATCCTCGCACAGAGATCGAATTCCTGTTGCAACAGGCTCGACGAAAAATCGAAAGGTATCTGGCACACATTATTACCTAGCAACCAAGTTCGTAATCGGGCGAGTACCGCGCATTCGCCATTGGGAAAATCGTACGACTGTGCTCGGGGATTTGAGCCATTTATGCCTAAGGACCCTCTCAGGACAAACGAGCCGCCGACGTCTATTCACGACCGTCTCGCAGTGTGTCTCAGCCTAAAAGGACCCCGATTCCTTGCCGGAGGAGCTGAAAAATGTCCGAGTCCTTGCCAGGTGTAAATTGCTTGCTCAAAGCCTGCGGGAAAACGTGCTGCGAACTGAATAGAAAGGATGCTGAAAAGATCTCGGAACTTTTGTGCTATCTGCGATCCTAAACACCGCTTTACGCGAAACCCCGCCGAAATCTGAATGAATTCGGAAAGGGAGAACAAAGGAGAAGAATTTCTCAGATTGCTACATTCGTTTCCCATTTTTGCAGACTCGGGGTTTTCAATGTAACGGAAAATTGTTAACGTATTTCATATGGAAAAAATTGTGCATCGATCATGTAAAGAGGGGAGATATCGAATATCTAACGGCTAATCGTTTCGTCGCGCGACCAGAATGACGAATGTAAACTACAGGCACAAAGCTAGTTTTTTTTTTGTAAGCTCAAGAAAACCGTTTAAGCAACAGTTTACGAGAGGTTAAAAAATTAAATTCATTCCTCAGTTGAAGGGTTATTTTCGCCCCCACCACCCACCGGAATATGAATAACGATCGTTGGGGGGAGAAAAAAAGGAGCGAGAAACACGTGTCAAATATTTCTCATCGAAATCGTATGGAGGGGGGAGTGGGCGCTTGGGTAACAGCCCTTGTTAGAAATACTTGGTCGACGTGAGTGGGTTCGAGATTAGCGGACGGTGAACAAAGAAGAAGGAACCACCGCGACGACACGGCGCGGTGAATCGAAGACGGAGTATGTACAGAGGAGAGAAAAGAGAAGGGCAAGAAGAAGAATTATCCCGAAAAATGTTCTAGAGTCATTCTCGTTTATGTGCGGAGCGAAATTTAACTCCTGAATTTTTTTCGTTTCGATATTTATTTTTTCCCCCATTAATATTTTAAGCATTCGACGTTTCAACAATTATATATTAAAACAGGGACTCCGATACGTAAGATTCATTTTCGATTTTTTTAAAGCCTAGGACAGTAAAAACAATCAATCGTCAACATAAACGACCCAGTACGTGCCGATCAGGTTGCAAACGGAGGGTGAATCGTATTCATTATACAATAAATGTTGATTATACAGGGTGCGGCCGAATAACATGTACAAGCGGGCACGAGGCGATACCTAATGAGAAAATGAGAAAAAAATATAGAATAGAATTCTTTCATCCGATGCTTTGTTTTCGAGAAAACCCAGTTTGAAAACGCAGCGAATACGCATACTATTCGATATTCATCGTCTGACGTGTACATATAGTAAAGCACACGATCCAGGCAGATCTTTAAATTCAATTTTCTCGAAAACGATGCGTCGAATGAAATAATGTTATTCCTTCGTTCCAGTTTGTATTTACATGTAGAATCACCCCCTGCCCGCTTGTACGCGTTATTCGGCCGTACGCGTCGGATGGTTAATTGAAGTTATGATTCTTATCCTACGACTGTTTACATTTTGTTTATAAAAATTGTGGGGTTTCCGTAGGGAACAGTGCATCGGAGGAGGAGCGATGAGAGCCGCTGCATTCAGCCTTTAGGCGGCGTTGCAGCAGTGCAGAGCGCCGTGCACCAGCGCCGGCTGCACCGAGAGAGCCGCGCGCGAGTAGACAGAGCTACTACCGGCGAGTAGTGTGTAAAAGGCGAGGTTCATTCATGCGCCGCCGGCTGAGTAAGGTGGGGTGGGTATTGATCGCGGCACACCGTATATCGCGTATGCCGGTGCATTGCACCCGCTCGCGCTTCGTCCTAGAAATTTTTACCCTCCTCCCTAAACTTCCGCGCCACCACTGCCTCTACACCCCGATTCTGTTCCATGTTCTCTGTTCCCTTTTCCATTCCCTTCATTCCTTTCCTTCCTCTACGCGAAAAATCCGTTCCGCGCTGTTCCGTGCGCGTCCCGTTTCGTCCTTTCGCGAATTTTCAGCTTAATCGTCACGTCGGCGTCGGTTCAGCTACCTTTTCCTGGACCGAATAATCCAGCCATGCTCGCCAGAGATCGATAAACTTCCCGGGCTCCTCTCACGCAGCCCTCTGACACTTCGATAGCGAATTTTCGACTATACTGCCCGCAATAACGACCGAGGAACGAGCCACGCTCCGAGGAGTGGAGAGAAGCCACGAGTCCTTGCGGACCTGGAGGTTCAAATGTGTCTCGCGTTCTGAACAGTACACATCTCCGCAATTGGTTGTGATTTTGGCCCGGATTACGTACGATAGCGAATTTTCGAATCGACGACTTGCATTAGCGACTGAGGAATAAGCCACGCTATGGGGAATCGACAGAAGCCTTTGGTCCTCACAGTCCTTTGAACTGCAGGTCTAATTGTCCCGTAAGTCCGGAGCTCGAGGCTGCAGACAGACACACAATCGTTACACTTAGGTTTGAGAGTTGGATACGATAGCGAATTTTGCAACACTGCACTGGTGACTGGGGAATAAGTCATGATATGGGGAATGAACTGAAGCCTTCAACTACGGGTCCTTGTAATCCTTTGACCTCGACGTTCAATTGTTCTTTAAGTTTTGAACGCTAGATGCAGACAATGTGTCTGCACAACTGTTCGTGTTCGCTGTCTAATTACACAGTTTTCGGCTGGTTCAAAAAAATTGCTAAATGAAGCTGCGAATGGTCCCGAGCATCGTCAATCAATTGTAAAAAAAGGTCGGCCATCCAAGTGTTAAATAAAGGTGGCGAATTAACTTTGGAGTTCCGTGGACCGTTTCGAAAGCCAGCAACGCGGAACGGAACACGGAATAGTTAAGGGGATGAAAACATTTTTAATTATAACTCCTTGGTGGTCCACACACACATACATAGAGGGAGAAAGAGAAAGAGAGAGCCGCGTTCCTGGAGAAACAACGAAAGTTTCCATTGCAAAAATGCGAACAAGTTCCCAAACAGGCCGAAAGTATTTCACCCCGATCTAAATTTCAACCGCCGATCGGTCGGTCGGAGGGTCGACGCGGTCTAATCGCTTTCTTCGCCTCGCCGCTCCAGCTCGATGTTTTTCTCTCTTTCTCCCTCTTTCTCTCCGTCAGTGCTAGCTTCCGGTGCACCCGCCTGCAGTTTTTTCCAGCCCACAGGCCGGCGTTACGCGCCGAAACTGCGAGCGGGTCAGTTTTTCATCGGTCGATCGTCTAGCGGGTTGGAAGCAGGAAAACCGGTCGGGGGGAGAGGGAGGGAATAAAAGAAAAAAACAAAAGAATTTTCCCTTCCATTCCGCCCGAGAGAAAGAGAGACAGGAATGGTCCCTCTATCTCCTCTCCCTCATTCTACTCTCTTTTTGCGCCAGATAGGACGAAACTTTCCGCAGTATTACAAACGAAACGGTCTTTGTATCGCGTACCGCAGCCTAGAGATCGCTCCAAGCATTCTTGGCAGCGAACCCTTTTTTCCGGGACGACAGTCCGCCAGGATCGTTCTCCCCCATGCGGTGCTGCCCGAATATTCGGTCTGGAACTGTCGCGAATTTATCGGGGAACACGCCACTGATAATTGGGACGCCCACTTTATGCCAGCATGTTCAGTTAAAAGAAAAAAAAACGAGAAAGGAGAGAGAAGCGATACGGATAACGCCCTGCTAAACCTGCGCAAACAACGTTAATCTCGTGTACAGACGCGTGGGCGACGCTCCGTTTCACCAACTAATCCGCAGCACACTTCCACCTGTGCTGGAAACCTGCCACCTAACGATGCCTGTTACGAATTTAATGTTCAGAAGCACTTATCGATCGGTCGATTTACTGACCTCCCCGGTTTGCTGCAGCTTCGACAGGTCCCGTTTAAAAAGAATCGCAGGCGGCTGTAGAATGCAGTTTGTCACTGGAGAAATTGCTGGCAGACTGCCCGGGATCTTTAGGCACTTCTATGGAGATGCTAACAAAAATCGATAGGATCTTTCTCTTCATTTTACACGAGGAAGAAGCATCTTACAGTTTTGTCCGTTGAGGCTTTCGGGTGTAAGCCGTGCCCTAAAGGAAGAAATTTCCCAACTTTTCGCAAGCATTGCAGCCAGCTTCATCAGGGGGTCAGAAGATACACTGATACTAATGTGTGTCGGATTGTGCTCCACTTATATAGTGGGGTTTTGCTCATTGTTCCGGTTCGGTAAGCACCGAACAGAGTAGACATTTAGTTGGGCGGCCGAACAATTATAAAAGCTAACTGCAATGCTTGCGAAACGTTGGGAAATTTCTTCCTTTCGGACACGGCTTACACCCGAAAGCCACAACAGACAAAACTGTATGATGCCGGGTCGTGAAAGTCTCAAATCCCTGAAGAAGCATCTTGGCAAACGAAATTTCCTTGTACTCTGAGTTTTAATGAAATTGGCTTATCAAAAATCACAATAATTGTAAGATAAAAAGAATCTAAAGTGGATCATTTTGATCAGTCTCGATGGATTAACCCTTTCCACCGGTAGATTGTCTCCTGCTTCGAAGAAATGATCAAAGAAGATCCAATCAACGCAGCCCGTGAAAGGAAGTCGGAGGGCCAATAGGGTTGAGTTCGGGATTTCCCGGTTGAATCCGAAAGGGAAGGGATCTAGCTCGGCAGGAAGATCGCGTAAACTCGTTACCCGCGGATCGAAGGCACGATCCGCTTTAAAAGTGGCCGGGTGAAAATCCGGCGGAAAATCGCGGAAGGGTGGGGTGCCAGAAATCACGTAACACGAGCCCCGCTCGAGTGACTCTGCCCTTCGCACTCCAATTGCTCCGAGGCCTGTCTGTAATCCGGCGCGAATTACATCACGATATCAACACCCGATCTGCACACGCGTGAAACGTGAACGCGAACGCGCGACGTAGGATCGGTTGCGGCGAGCAAACACGCCTCGTCGTCACGCTTTGCTCCTAGAAAAATCCCCAGCTTTTCTTCAGCTTCGCCGGGCTTGCGCCCTATTTTCTTGGAAAATATCGCCGGGCGAAGACTTCCCGAACGATGCAACGAACAGCGACTCGAACGGCAGCGGCTTAGCTTGTTACACGTAGTCGAAGAATAATATCGTCTTCGGTTCACCGGCGGCGTCATTTTCACCCGGGAAAATATTTCTTCCTCTTCTTCGTCTGACACATATTATAATGAAAACCGTATAAAGATCAAGTAAATTCAATCTTCTCAATTCTATAGGTTTAGTGGGTTACACTTCTAAGTTTAATAGCTTTAAAACTTCGAGTATTCTGTTGTCGTCTCGGAAGATATTATTTGGGTATTCCAATAAATGCAAAGGAAACTACATATCCGCGAGTTATTCCTCGTTGAAGTCGAAGACATAAAAATTTCTCGCGGTATCTTCGAAGAGGTTCTAAAGGATCGCTATAGATAAGAGAGGAGTGTACCAGCAAATGTGTCGTATTTGCGAGCGCGACGCGCCTTGGCCGGCCGTCACCAGTCCAGATCACTCGAGACGAGCAATTTTAATACCAATTTGAGTTAATTCAGCTCCTTAATATGAATCAGAGCGATTGAATTAAATTGAACTTTTAATGAGAGAGTGAGCAGCCCCGGCGTCGCGCGGAAAGAAAGTAATATCACCGCTGGCCCTCGCTCTGCCCGCGGATATTACCGTCTTATTGTTTCCGCGAGGGAAGCCTGCCAATTTCCATAAATCGCCGGCCGGCGGAGTCGCCAAACGGCCAAGGAACTGTTTCGTATTTTGTGGAACGTGATTTTCGATCGAGAGCCTCTTGTTCCAAACCTCCGGAAAAATGATTTATTTAATTCCCAGCCGGTAAATCTCGACCACTGCGAGTCGCGTCTCTAGGTTTCCCTTGCATGTATTTTCTATCGGTGGATCAAAAATCGAGTGTCAGGTCGTTAAGTGGATGCTAACGACTCGAATTCTTCGGCTTAGTCGCCCCCAAGTCGATTAGCGAGAGAAAATCGGATGCCTTCGGGCGCAACCGCACCGAGCATCCCGTTGCTAATTGACTCGTACCGCGTTTCTTCGATCTTCCTCGGCTTCGAACCTTTCTCTTCGTTTTCCTTCGCTCGCCGATCCGAGCATCGTTCGCACAGACTCCGATTCCGTATAACGACTCGGCCGGATATCGAGCTGCCAGACCGGAGATTCTTTTTATTTAAGGGATCGAAGGCAGGGCGTTCGAGCCTCCAAGATGAATCGCCGGTAGAATCTTGATCGACGACACACGATTCGCGATACCGAGCCAAATCTCTTATCCGACGGCCGAATTTCGCATTGGATCCCACCTCGGAAATCCAATATCCACTCTCCCGGTGTTCCCGAGTGCGAGGATCCGATTTCTTCGCAGCGCTTCCGCATCTGCGATTTATTAATTCTGTACACGGGGAGAACAAACTCCTTTTCGATACTCTCGCGATCTCTTTGTTCCCCGATTTTATGCATTTGTCACTATAATAAATAGATAAAATAGCCTAATGATTAGACTGCGGTTTTCTTTCTGTGATAATCTTAATCTGAGATTCTTAAATGATTTTAGTCCCACAATTGTTTCAAATCCGCAGTACTAAAAATATGTACCCTCATGGGTAGGTTTACCTTTCCAATTAAACGTTGCCAACTAAGGTATCACACATTGCAGAGTCGATCAAGCAGAAATATCCTCTGAACAGGTAAAACTATACGAATAATATTTTATGAAATTTAAAATGGCTAATTTAAAAATGAAGAGGCTCTTTAGTTTTCTTCCCATTAATTTAATATCGAGGGATGGAGGCCGTCGGTTTGGAAATGGACGTTCGAAAGTCGACCAAATATTTTCACCTGTGTGCTAAAAATGCACAAAGTTTGCGAGCGTGTCCAGGTTCGTGCACCGGGGTGGCACCGCATTAATCGCAGGTAAAAGGCAAACTGCACAGCCGGTAGGATGCTTTTGCTTACGTTTCGGTGCTGTTTGCGGTTGCGGGAATCGATATTCCGCTCGAACGTGCACTCGATAGAGACGCCGGGACGGCA
Source organism: Halictus ligatus (assembly GCA_028454255.1). Taxonomy (NCBI): domain Eukaryota; kingdom Metazoa; phylum Arthropoda; class Insecta; order Hymenoptera; family Halictidae; genus Halictus; species Halictus ligatus. Next base: position 8,902 of record JAQQRO010000184.1, read on the forward strand.
CCTAACGCGAAATTAATGACGAGGTGAGTCAGTGGCCGCAGCCGGAACCTACGAAAAACGATTTCTACGTCTACTTCGTGCTGCCGCTGCTACCACTTTAACATCGACGTTCAAAAATTAAACGCAACTTCGGATCGACTACGGCCGAACGGGATTTTTCCTTTGCGCCGAATTATTCATTGCCCGTGTGCGATCTTCTATTTACCTTCCTACAGATTCTTGCCCTTGCAGTTCCATTAGACCGTCAACCCTTTCCAGACGAATGTGTTGCAAATTGTTGTCGAAAGCACCATGTTTTCCTTCATTTTATTCTTACATTTAGATCTATAGTTCATGATCTTGTTTTATAGGAAGAATAGGGAAGCCTGGCTCAGTGAATATGGTTAACTGTTATCGGTTCGACATCGGCATTCGTGTAAAAGGTGTCAAGTTTAATTCGATGCGAATGAATTTCAGAATTGTCAGTATCTTTTCTTTACAACAACATGGAGATAGGAAACGTTTCTGCCACTTGGTGAAACAACATGACACATCCTTATATGTCTTATTATACGTTAATTATACATATAAAATTCTTCTTAAATAATTTATCACGTTATATGCAAATGTAATTTCTTAATGAAAATATATTAGAAAAATCTTTTTTCTGCAAATCTTTCCATCGGTTGAAGTGTAAAAATTTTTTAGAAATATGGTCGTATTCTACGATTCTTCCTCTTTGAACTTCCGTTTTGTAATTCGCGGAGCCAATTTATAAAAATATATGTTTAATATTATTCAATGATATAATTTCTATTATTTGTAACAAATTGATGCCATCTTTCAGAGAACCTGTCCATTCTTGCTTCCCAATGACTCAATAGCAAAGTGTGTTTTTGATTTACAAGCAAAATTACCTGTTTAGGTATAGTACGCAGAGCGATAATGCAGGTAGAAGGTATTGTACTGTTCGGTTAATCCAAGCTCATCAATTTTATGACGGGCAAGGTCAGATATTGATCAACTCTAAAAATGAGGCTAGCATAAGAATTAGTTCCTGTAATGAGTTTTAATCACTTTATGACAACCGTCCGACGAAAACACAAAGGAAATCACACGGTCAACACGTGCTGGAAGGGACTTCCTCATACCAAATCATAATATCGGACCTTCTATTCGGAAGAAGGATTTCCTTTTACCAAGAAACTCCCGTGTGATTAATTCCATG
>JAQQRO010000185.1:0-10097 GCA_028454255.1 Halictus ligatus
AATCGACTCAAATTTACACACTCTGAAAAATCAGTAAATTCTAGGGCTTTGCAACGCGAATTCTACAGCTTCACTTCAGCTGCTCTAATTCCTAATTCCTCTAATTCCAGGTGAGGGACTCAACTCAAATCTACACTCTGAGAAATCAGTAAATTCTAGAGCTCTATTTCGGAGGTTCTAATATCTCATTCCCCTAGTTCCAGGCGACAGAATGGACTCAAATTGACACACTTTGAAAAATCAGTAAATTCTAAAGCTCTATTTCGGAGGTTCTAATTTCTAATTCCTCTAATTCCAGGTTACACAGTTAAGTCCAACCTGCACTCTGGAAAGCTAGAAAACTGTAGAGCTTCTATTCTACTATACTTAGCCTGTTCTAATACCTCATTCCCCTAGTTCCAGGCGACAGAATCGACCCAAATTTACACACTCTGAAAAATCAGTAAATTCTAGGGCATTGTAACGCGAATTCTACAGCTTCACTTCAGCTGCTCTAATTCCTAATTCCTCTAATTCCAGGTGACGGAACTAGCTCAAATCTACACTCTGAAAAATCAGTAAATTCTAGAGCTCTATTTCGGAGGTTCTAATATCTAATTCCTCTAATTCCAGGTTACACAGTTAGATCAAACCTGCACTCTGGAAAGCTAGAAAACTGTAGAGCTTCTATTCCACTATACTTAGCCTGTTCTAATACCTCATTCCCCTAGTTCTAGGCGACAGAATGGACTCAAATTTACACACTCTGAAAAATCAGTAAATTCTAGGGCATTGTAACGCGAATTCTACAGCTTCACCTTAGCTGCTCTAATTCCTAATTCCTCTAATTCCAGGTGACGAAACTAGCTCAAATCTACACTCTGAAAAATCAGTAAATTCTAGAGCTCTATTTCGGAGGTTCTAATTTCGAATTCCTCTAATTCCAGGTTACAAAGTTAAGTTAAACCTGCACTCTGGAAAGCTAGAGAACTGTAGAGCTTCTATTCCACTATACTTAGCCTGTTCTAATACCTCATTCCCCTAGTTCCAGGCGACAGAATGGACTCAAATTTAAACACTCTGAAAAATCAGTAAATTCTAGGGCATTGTAACGCGAATTCTACAGCTTCACTTCAGCTGCTCTAATTCCTAATTTCTCTAATTCCAGGTGACGGAACTAGCTCAAATCTACACTCTGAAAAATCAGTAAATTCTAGAGCTCTATTTCGGAGGTTCTAATTTCTAATTCCTCTAATTCCAGGTTACACAGTTAAGTCCAACCTGCACTCTGGAAAGCTAGAAAACTGTAGAGCTTCTATTCTACTATACTTAGCCTGTTCTAATACCTCATTCCCCTCGTTCCAGGTGACAGAATGGACTCAAATTTAAACACTCTGAAAAATCAGTAAATTCTAGGGCATTGTAACGCGAATTCTACAGCTTCACTTTAGCTGCTCTAATTCCTAATTCCTGTAATTCCAGGTGACGGAACTAACTCAAATCTACACTCTGAAAAATCAGTAAATTCTAGAGCTCTATTTCGGAGGTTCTAATTTCGAATTCCTCTAATTCCAGGTTACAAAGTTAAGTCAAACCTGCACTCTGGAAAGCTAGAAAATTGTAGAGCTTCTATTCCACTATACTTAGCCTGTTCTAATACCTCATCCCCCTAGTTCCAGGCGACAGAAGTGACTGAAATCTACACTCTGGAAAATCATGAAATTCTACGGCACCTATTCCAATCAGTAAATTTCTGTTCCACGTCCTCTCCTGATAAAAGCTCGTGGCCATCGCGGAGCGGAAAGCCGGCCGCAGTTTCGCGAATAGAATAACGCGGAGCGAGTGATAAAGCAGCTGACAAAATGCTAATGCATCGTCGCATAATTCATAATAGATGCGTCAACCTCGCCTAGCCGTAGGGCAGCGTTTTCCACGGGCAAGAAACTAGAAAACGCGTTGCTCTGCTTTGCTCCGCGCACCGCCGCGCCGCCAGCTAGGAAGGCGGAAAATTATCCCCAGGAACTTCTCGGCCGTTGTTTTTCTTTTCCACTCTATTTTCCCGAGGCATCTAATTTCCAACTCGTAGCCGCCGCCGCCCCTCTCTTCTTTTCCCTCGGATTTTCCTCCTCTTTCTCTGTTTGATCCCGCGGAAACGCCAGAGCCGGTTGACTTCGCTCTCGCGTTTACACGCGGCCGTACGTGATCGCCCCGTTTAAAAAGTTACTGATTTCGCGTCTGCCGTCCGCCGCCGTCCCGTGATAACGGTAATAATAACAACGACACGGTAATACCGGCCAATTTTACGCGCAGCATTATGCGGCCCGGCAGTTACGCGAGCCAGGCGACCCGCTACCATTCTATTACGCTTGTACATACTACATGCTACATACCGCACCGAGCGCGATACGCTTTGCGTGAAGAAACTTCCGAGGAATTTTTGCGCGGCGCATATTGCCGAATTATGCTAAACGCCCCGGAGATTTCATGCGATAGCCGATCTACCGGGTGCCCATCCGCAATTTCGGGAACGGTGCCTGTTTGGAAATGATTACGCGCGCCCCGCCGTGCGCGATTAAAATTGTCCGTCCCGATGTCGCGCCAGTGGGAAAATTTCATTCGCGCGGCTCGGTCGTTGCGCGAGAGCAGATTTGTATAATTGTCGATGTTACAGAGGCTAGGCGAATCGAAATAATTTATTCGTGTTGTTGCGCGATTGATAAAACGACGATAGTAACAAATATACGTTTCTCCTCAGCTAAACTGGGAATTTTATGCACTCGTGACGAAAATGATTTGATGAGATTTAAATCTGACGTTTTTTAAAAGAATTTAAGAATGTCGATTAGTGCAATGCTTGTTGAATCGTTAATAGAAGAACGATGTTCCTACATGGCCTCTGTTTTTTACGATTAGGTATTTTTGCATGAAAATTCACGATCCGGTAATAAAAATCCTATATAGTCTTCCCAAATTGTGCTCCTAATGAAAATAGTCTGCGTTGATACCGTAAAAGTGTGGAATATTTAATTTACTACAATTTAATTTTCAAATTGTAGAATCACACCACAGAAACTAAATGCGTTAAAATGCCATCTTGTTATAGAATCGATAGAACAGAAAATTGTAATAAAAATCGTATTTTTATAAATTGGGCTCCCAATGAAAATTACCCTCATTAACCTTCCGTATGCTATGCCGGAGTCATTAGTGACCCGTCGCGGTGGGGATAAGCTCGAGCGACCGCTAATATATGCAATTTTATTTCGATATAAGATGACGCGTTTTATTTCGAAATAGGACAATCGTTATCCCCTGTACTTCGTCTTTGTTCGAAATACGACGAAAGCCGATCCTCAGCTATCGCCTTACATCGAAAGAAAAGTGTAGTGAAATATCGGTTTGGGTCAGAAATGACTCCGGCATAGGCCTAGAACTCGCAGGAGTCCGAGGGCCAATACTGTAAAAGTGTGGTAAATTTAATTTGTGCTAGTAGACAGTTCTGTATGATAATTATACTAGATTCAGTGCTGAACTTTGTAACGTATTTATTTTTGTACTTGGATCTATGGGCAGATCGTGCCTAAGACGTTCCCAATAAATACATACATATACATAAATGTTTAAAATCCTGCGGCTACGTCAGTTATTTTTATAAGATTGCTTACGATAGTTAGTGCTCGAGCCATTTAACGGTGCTTAACAGAGCAGCTTTAACAAATTGTTTGCACAGAAATGCGGTGGTGAACGGTGGAGCACGAGCCACCATGAACGCGAGCACGTGCGGTTAAAAGTATGATCTCCGGTTTCGCAGTTAACGAAAGTGGGAAATGTTATTTGAACAAAGTGGGAAATGCTATTGGACAAACTGTGAAATACACGTGGAAGTATCACGCATTTCGCCAAACACGATTTTCCATTGTATATACCAGCTGACGGTGGCTACAATGAAAAGCCGGCGTGTAGGAGATAAATTTTATCTTGATCCATTGTTTCCGGTTATCCTCCGATAGGCAAAAATAAAAATAACGAAAAAAAAAAAACAACAAGGAACGAAAGGAAGCAAAGTTTATTGGATCTCGTTTAACAAGAACGGGAAATTATACGTTCCAGAGGCGCGTTTTTAATAGGAGAGGATCTTCTGCGTTCGGTCAATTAAGAAAAGGAAATCCGGAACGGAAGAAGGGAAACCCTCTATACCTGTCAGCCGTCCAACACCAACTACTTGAACCGTATCGTGATTGAAACTGAGACTCGCGATACCTAAACGTTCGAAATGCCTGATTGTGAGTTCAATTTTAGACTTTTTTAATTTCGCAGTATGCACGGTTTCTTACGTGATAGCTTGTCCTCGAAAGACATTACTTTGTAAAATAGTATTTTATGTAAAATGAACGTATGTGTCTTTATTGAAATTGGCACTGTGCGATTAGAATATATTTGTATGTTTTTATAATAAAAATTAGGGATCGAAGCTTAAACCGGTGACAACATTAGAAACATTTAAGAAGTAATATTGTCAGCTTATTAAAATAACTAGGAGTGGAAATCAATTTCTATTGAACTCGTGTTTGTTGCGATCGATGCACAAGATTTTTCTCTAGTTTGATAACATTTTTAGGAAATATTGTTACGCCTATCTCCTTTCTAAATTAACCAGTTAACTGCGGAATTTAATTTTAAAAATCCACAATTCCTTGAGAAGGCTAAAATTCTGCCACTTTCGCCCTTAAGTTCTCATGGTTAAATGTTTGTAGCTCAGTGCAATGTTTACCGATTTAGATGAAACATTCAGAATAATTGATACAGATGTACAAAACGTACTTTTTAAATTTTTACTATAAGCCCGCATAAAAAATTGCAAAATACACCTTTCTCTGCAATTCTCTGTAAGTAGTACTTTCTCTGTAATTTCGACTTAATCAAACATTTTTCTCACGTTATGTAGTGATCGAATTGTCTTAACTTCTCAAAAAAATTCCAGTAGTATGGTCCAATATTGACAAAGTTATGCCATTAATTAGGGTCCAATATTGACAAAGTTATGCGATTAATTAAGAGCGTACGTATACTTATCGGACTGACCGTATAAATGTTATCATTCTTCTAGCTTTTGCGCAAGGGAAAAGGTGTAGTCGCTGCGACCATGAAATAAGTCATGGTAGGAAGAGGTTAATATAACGAAACAATAAAACGACATTTTAAGGAGATTATCCCAAACGCATCTAAATCCCGATCACGTCCACAGCCAGACAGGAATTCCTAACGAAACGCCACCTCGAGGAATCGAGTTTTCTGAAAGACTATCATCGAACGAGAAGAAGAAGAAGAAGAAGACTAAGCTTGACACACGGTGCTTCATGGAATCCTCGCCAGTCCCAGAGAGCACTCGCCAGGTACGTAAAGCGTGTAGGCCTGGAGTAAACGTTTCTAGAGTTTCAGTGGCTCCCCGAGGGGGAGGGAGTAGGGTTGTTCGCAGGGTCGAGCCGTGGAAGCATATTCCGGTCGAGATTTTCCCCAAGCAGGGTAGGAGGGTCGGACGGAAAATTATCCCTCGAAAGCCGCGGACCCTTTCTCGGTCTCCCACCACCATCCGAGTCGAGGGTATCTTCTCTCTTCCTCTCGTCTTGGTGGTGTCCGCGTTTGCTCTCCCCGCGGTCGTTGGGCCACCAGGATCGTTCCTTCCCCGTCGAACCTGTCCGATCGGCTGTTTCCTTCTCGTTTTCGTCCCGGCGAGCAACGGGCTTGCTCTCTCGCCGACTCTCTTTCTCTCTTGAGGGGGAGGGGGCATCAGTTTTCTCTCTCTCCCTCTCTCTCTCTCTCTCTCTCTTTCCCGGACAGTCGGGTTCCATCGTTTTCGCGTGTGTACGCGGGCAAGGCGCTCGATATTTCAGGCCGTCGCCCACGAGAAACGCAGTTCCTGGGGGCGTGTTCCGCACTGGCATGGTCGGCGGTGGCCGCCCGGCGTTACCTCGGTTCGTTTACACCGAACGTAGAAACGGAGAGCTGGCATAATTTCCGGCGGAGACGGTGGCGTGCGCAGCTAACGCCGTTTCATGCGTCCGCAACGATTCCACTCCGCGTCTCGCCTCACCTCGCCTTGTCCGCGGTGCCTCGCCTCGCCTCGCCAGGCTTGGGCATCGCCTCCGCTTCTCGACACCGACTCGCCTCGACTCGACGAGTACGAGCCTCGGACCCGAGAATCGAGCCCGAAACACGCGGCTGCATTCGGCGTATCCCACCGTCTCCGGGCTTCGAAAAGCTTCGGTGCACCAGGCACCGTCGCAAGGAGACGGGACCGGAATTGCAGCCAGGATCCGTGGTTTTTGCAATGAACCACCAACAACTCTCCCACTTGAATCGAAGGACCCGTCAATGTGCACGTACGTGCCGGTGATCATCCGAGCGAAGTGTCGTCCTTCTTTCAGATAGACTTGGTAAACAAATATTTTGTTGAAATAATGTAGTCACATTGTAAGTAAAACTCACATCCGGGAATGTCGTGGCGTCGCTTTGGATGTTACGATGTAACAACTTGAAAATAGGCTAATGGAGTGTGCGTCATACGTCGAAATGACGATCGAAAGAAAAATGACGATCGACACGAGACGAGAGTGGGGAAGACGTTAGCTGCACGTCCACCCAAGAATCAGTTCGATAGAAGAATCGGTTTGGGCAGGACATACATATATATATATATATATTAACTTCAGAATTCGAAGTTTTTATTTTATATTAAAGTTCCTTTATTCACTAACGCTGTGCTTTATGATAGAATATAACATCATTCCTATCATATCCTCGACATATTTCACCACGATAACACGTAACACGTAATATTATGTAATACGTACAACTCAAACCTCCGAACAAATTCATTTTGGTATGTATTACGTATCACGTCGATTGATTCTTCTAACAATGATATAATTACATGAACAATTATATATTTGGTCTCAGTTGGCCCTGGTTGGTCGGAATGCCTGTGAACGACCACACAAACGTGTCTCATGGTGTACGGAGTCGCCTAATAATCCTCTACCTCGGGGAAAGTCCAATTGAAATTGATTACAAAAATATCAAAAAATACTGAGCCAAGTTAAAATGGTTGCAGAAGGTTTGATTATAAGAATTTCGTAAAAATGCAAACCGCACGATAGCCAATACATTCCAGTTGGCACTGCGAGGGTTAATTGGCCCCGAAGGCGGGTCCTTTCTAATCCTCGCTAAGGTCGCAACTGCGACCAGGTTCGACGGGTCAAGTTTGCACACGGTTGGTCCGCGTTTGACGCATCGGTCCAGCATAGTTGGCGCAACGCTATTTTTTAATGAGATCACCCGCACAGGATTTGCCAAGCGTTTCCGTGTTACCCGGTGCGCATTGTGTCGAAGGGGTGGGTGTTTGCGGGTCCGCGGCACAATGTCCTGGCAGTGTTATACCTTCGGTTGTAGAGCGGTCTCTTGTTGCGTGGGACCTCGATAGGTGTTCGACGCTCTACCCGCGACCATGATTTCGGCAGGATCACGTGGGTATCGTGACTGGTTCTGGGAACGGACGCGTGGTCGACCCTCGTTATACGGTAAATATTCATACTCGTGGCTATATTCCCGTATCTTTACCTCCTTGACGCCCTTTTTATGATTGAAAGCTGCTAATCAATGTTTAGCCATGCCACGAAGAAAATTGGAAAAATTGGTCGAAACTGCCTGTGCTTATCTTGATCGGGATACAGAAATTGGGAGCTTGATCAAATCAAGAGATTGATGAGTTCCTAAAATGTTCGTGTTGGTAATGTATTTGTTGAAATGTTTTTTATTCGGTTGGAGACAACGCAGAATTAGATCTAAAGTGTCCTCTAAGATGCGAAGTCCTACATTGTATGTGCAAAAATCAGTAGGAGGAACACAAAATAGAACAAACGGCAAATGAACGTAATTATATAAAAATTAAGAATGAGTTTCATTGAAGACAAACATATTTGCTTCTATTAAGAACATCCCCTAAAGCTGGTTGCACTAACATACCGAAGTGACGGACGTCGATTTTGGGGGAACTTTGTGGAAAATGCCATAGTCCAGATTGAAGGAGTGAAAACAGCCGTCAAAGTTGGGGGTTGGAACTATATGAGCCGTTTATTTTGAAAGTGGCCTATGTCCATTTGCCAATTTTTTGTTGTTGCCTGTAATTACGTGTACAACTTCAAGTCAGCTGTCGTAAACAACATTTGCGGTTAAGTATACTCAGAGTATATACGATCATTTTGGACGCATAAGTTTTCGCAGTTAGTTCAATAATTAAAACCACTACTTTGGATGGGGCCCAAGTCCAATCCATTATTGATAATGTCCGAAGGAAAGTTCGAAAATATTGTATTGACACCACTTTATAAAAATATAAAACGAACTACAACAGCGAAATGCAAGGACACGATGGTCTTACTACGATAAGTATCACCATGATTTATTCAAATTTATGTAGTTAGAAAATGGTCCCGAATTGCATGAATTGTGTTTTTGTAGTGTTTTAAAGATACATAAAGTAAATTGAGTATTGTTTTGTTCAATTTGAAGCATTTTAAGTTATGTCGAATGGACTTGGGCTCTTTCAAATTTTATAACGAATCTGGTTGTTAACTTTGAAAGTGGTTTAACTCCAATTTTGGTAAGAAAACACATATTATTCGCTTAATAATTGCTATTATTTTAATAGGAACTGTTAAGTTAACTCTTACAGATACACTCAAGCAATATGACACATTGGTATCCTATACGTATATTTTTAATTTTATTGAAACACAAACCTTTAAATATCTCAATTCAAGTATAAGTGGACTTAGGCCACTTTCAAAATAAGCGGCTCATATTTCGCAGAATATCTCGGAAACTATTACAGCTGGAGGGGTGCTTCAAATGGGAAAGTGGTGTATTTTTCTATGAGGAATGAATCTGCAGAAACAGATAAGCAACGTCACTATTTGTTGACACAATATCTTTAAAAACAGCACTTCTTTCTGAACGTTTGTAAGATGACCAAATCCTCGAACGTCCAAACCGCAGATCTCGTCGATGCAACTAGACCAATTGCAGGGTGCATGCGACAAGGGCTGCACGAGTCACAGTTCCCGGCGTCGCAGTTCCCGGGTTTTCCGAAAAGACGAGAGCGAGGTTTCCGGTGATGCATTCAGGCCGCGTCTCCGCGAGCCGGTGACACGCACGGGGCGCGAATTTTAAAATCTATTCTCCGCTCGGAGCGTGTAAGAGACACGGGAGCGTCGAAACAAAGGGTAGAAATAATGGGATTTGCATAGAGATGCCGCGGCAGGGAGAAACTGGCGCAACATTGCTCGGTTGCGAGAGATACGGCGCTAAAATGTTGCGTGTACAGGGTGTCTCCGATCTGCTGGTGCAGGAATGCTCGAACGAGAAAAACGCTGCACTATTTTTGTACCGGCGGATCGAGGACACCCCGTGTAAATCCGGGAAAAGGTGAGAAAACGAGGAAAATGGCGGACACGATCGATAGCCGGTTAGATGTAAATTTTCGGGCGACGATAACCGCTTGTCGGGTATCGTTGCGCGATAAATCGAGCGTGGTCGATTCAAAGGTGGGCTCGCCAACGCGTCGTGTTTCATAAAACCGTTTCCGAGGAATTTATTAATCGCGGTATCGCGGAAACCGGCGCGATTCGTTCCATTAAAATACCACGTCGTCGCGCACCTCTCGCCCGGAGATCACCTTATATTAATACGGCTAACGGAGCGGAGATATAAACCGATAAAATTTACTGTAACCATAAAATATTTTACGCCCCTCCAGTCGCTTAAGTTCCTACTTAGGCCGAGTTATCTCCGCCATAAATTCGGTACGCGAACTCGCGAACGGAAAGGGGAAGAGACCGACGCGACGGAAGAGAAAAAATTTTCTCCTTCCGCCTAACCCTCTCTCTCTCTCTCTCTCTCTCTCGTCCTCTTTCGCCTTTTCCTCGATCAGCGAAACATCCGTGAAAATGCACGCGAATGCCGGATCGCCGACGTTGATAGCCGACCACAAAACGTCATGTTCTAATATCATTTTTCTGACCAGCTTTCGCAAAGCTGCTCGTCCGTCTGGCTCGATCAGC